>PVHX01003441.1:55433-143605 GCA_004024805.1 Geosciurus inauris | reverse complement strand
GGAAGGGAAAGCTGGAGGTGGAGGGGAGGTGTAAATAAGCCAGAAGAGGGCAGACGGCCGAGAAGCTTGTGATTGGAGTCTGTTGTATCCAGGGAAGAAAGCGATGTGAGGCAAATTTCAGAGTCGACAGAAACTTGGGTGAATTTGGTTTGTAAGTTAGGAGGACATGGTGAGACTTAGAGAGAGTGCAGAGGGAGGGTTGGCTTGGAGAAGCGAGAAGGCCTGAATAAAGGGATCTCCGCCCTGTTCTTTCGATTGCTTGCAATAGTTATGTAGACTTGTAAGGAGATGATCTAAGAAACCCATAGGTGGCTAAGAGTTATCCAATCGGTACGCAGGCCACTCCTGAGTGCAAAGTTTTATAAGTTTCTTTGGTTCAATATCGGGAAGAAGATTAAGAGTGGAAAGATTTTCAAGAAGGCAATGTAATGGACAGTCTGCTGGGAGGGAAGAGCTTGATCCCATTCTGTCACCTAGAAATGTCTATTAGTACAGCCTCAAAAGCGTCCCTTTGAAGCTATCAATAGATAGGAATAAGACCAACAGGGGAAGAAGGGTCATCACCCGAGTCCCCCTGGGTCTAACCTCTCCCGGAGAGGCAGAGCCTTGGATCAACCTAGCGCTAGGATTGGGAGACCCCTCCCGGAGGAGTCGGAAAATTTAACCCGGGGCGGAGGGAGGTAAACAGGGAGGGATCGAGCTAGTCCCAGCCGGCAGAATTTGAGCTAAAAGGAAAGGAGGGAGAGAGAGAGGGAGTAAAGGACCTGAGGGATGAAAAATTTAGGAAAGTGGGTGGAAATTCTGGAAGTCCACCGTAACCATGAAGATCATGGTGGGGTGCGGTCTTCCCTTTGAGGCAGTCAGAGGGACCACCGGATGATCCACGGCTGGTCACCTCTGAGACCCTGCCTTCAAAGTTTTAATCTCCTCAAAAAGGGGACTCACAGAATGAAGGTTGTGGTGGGCTTGGACACGTGACGATCGAAAGAATGAGCAAAGGCTGTGAGGTGTGGTCAGCGGTTCAGGATGAGGGGTCTCAATAGAGAATTACTCCCTCATCCGAGTCACGGCACCAAATGTTAGGGTAACGGCCATCCAGACACGGACATCTCTGTACAGCCAGGAGATCCTTTATTCAGGGGAGTGGGTGCCCAGGCAAAGGAAAGAGAAAATTGAAAGAGAGGAGACACACAGGAGGGATTTTATAGAACCCACTACAAACCGCATGGCGAGCCAGGGATTGGTCATTTCAAAATTGGGGGCAGATAAGCAGTAGCAGTCTTCTTTTGATGTGCTAACCTGAGCAGTTAGGCTTTGTTTCCCAGGTGGAAGATTCAGGAGAGGAACCCCCTGGGGCAGGAACTGCCTTGGGCTTTTAATTACAAAAGGGCTGTTTTTTACCTTACAAAAGGGACTTTGCAGATGTCATTCTGGTCCCTAACCAGCTGACCTTAAGAGGCAGGGCCAGCTGGGTGGGTCCAGTCTAATCCCAGGGGCCCGTGGCTGAAGAGTCGTCCCTGATGGAGGCAGAAGAGAGGCCAGGCAGAGGGCGGAGCAACCCTCAGTGGGAAGGGCCTGAGCCCCTTCTGGAAAGCACAAGGAGAAGACGGTCCTGCCAACAGCCCCAACAAGACAGGAAACAGTTTCTCCCCATGACCTTGACCTTGTCAAAAGCCAAGACAAGCTGAGAACCAGGCAGAGCTGCCCAGCTCTTCCCTACAGTGCCGTGAGCTCAGGAGCCGGTTCTGTTAAGTGGCTAAGTTGGTGGTGATCACGACATCCCACATCCCACAGCCCACGTCTGTAGAAAACAAGCAGCCAGGGAAGACAAGGGGGCCTTCGGGTGTGCAAATACCTCACAGGTCCATCAGGAAATAGGTGGGACTCCACATCTTCACCAGGCACGGGGGTAAGTATGCAAAAACCAGTTAAGCCGTAGGCTGGATATTCTAAAACCCCATTAAAGATAGATAATGAGTGAACAAGTCATGATCTGCATGCTGTTAAATTATAGTTCTGTGGCAATATGGTCATGAATGTAAAGTTAATTTTCTTTTCATTCTGTACAATGATAATGCACCAATAAAAAACGTAGGAAAAAACTACCTAGGGAGAAAAACGAAAGCGTGGAATGTTTCTGCTGAGTGAAAACAGCGAGCTAAGTGACAGATCTGTAGACAAATGAGGGGACTGGGAATAGGAAACTCCAGTCATGCAGGCTACAGGAAGGGTCCTGGGTGGACAGTGCAGTGACAGCTTGTGAAGCCAGCACTTCAAAACCCACAGCAAGAAAAAGCACAGAAGGAAACTCCATGGCAGAACGCCAACAAGCGCCACCGCTGGTCAGCGTGGCTTTCCTCTTTTTCTTTCTTAAATGAAAAATTGCATGTTAACGCTCACGCCTGGCTCTCAAATAGCAGCTAAAGCAAGAAAGAATATTCATCTTTGGATGGGTGGAGGGGACCACCAGGGACATTTGAGTAGGGGTCCCATGAGGGCTTCCATCGTGGGGGACACAGAGGGCTCCTGGGCCCCCTTCCTTCATGCTGGAACCTGGTGGAGCGGGTTCCAGGGACATCCCATTGTGGGCAACCTGGCTCTGAGCCCCCAGAGACCACAGGGGGACCCCGCAGGGAAGCCACCTGGTGGTGAGCTCACGCTGTCCCTCAGAAGACCACGGGGAGGACACAGGAGCCAGCCTCTTCACTCTGGTTCTGGAGCACGAGGGAGGCGGCATGTGGGGGACAGACATCCCCGCCTGACTCAACCACAAGACACCAACGTATAGCTTTGCGGTGCTTCCAACGCAGCAGGGCAGGGGGCTCCACGTCATCGCGTGTGACGGTGGGGTTTCAGCTGCGCCTGCGCGGGCCCCCTCCTGCCCCTCCACCAGGGTCTCCGCCTCCCTGTGACCTTTGCTGTGCTGGTGGGGGGAGGGCAGCGGGTCGTTGTCCTGTCCCAGTGGAGCTCCTGGGGATCTAGGCCATTGCCTCGCTTCCCTGGCCCTGGCGCCCTGGGATCTTAGCTGAGCACTACGTCTTTGAAGGGTGAGCTGACCTCCCGGCCTCCCAGCCCGTTGTGTTCTCTCAGTTCCATGACCTTGAAGACTGGCCCACTTTCTGACTCCCAATTTCCTGGTATGTTTGTTAATCCCATGAGACAGGAGGGCTAACTAACTTAGTTGTCTGGAAATGGAGGAGAGGACACAAGCCCCGCCCCGGGGAACTGTCCATCTTCTTGTTCCCACCTGCTGTGGGGCACCTGTCTACACAGCATGTGGGGGAGTGGCAGCAGAGTGGAGGGCAGGGCTGAGTTGGGGTGACAATCTGTCTTGGGTACATTTGTACAAGTCTTGGACCTCCCAGGGGGTCCCCTGCATCTCCTCTGACAGCCTTGCTGCTCCCTCCCTCTCTGGGCCCCTCTTTTCTTTTTTTTAATTTTTAAATTTGTCCTAATTAGTTATTCATGAGTGTAGAACGCATTTTGACACACTGTACACACATGGGGCACAGCTGCTCCTCCCTCTGGCTGTACACGGGGCACAGACACCCCAGTAGTGTAAGCACACCTGTACATAGGGTGGTAGTGTCTGTCGCATCCTCCCGTCCTTCCCTTCCCCACAGCCCCACCCTCCCCCTCTCTGCCCTCTGCACAACCCAAAGTTCCTTCATTCTTCCCTACCCTCCCCACACTGGGTCAGCATCCGCTTATCAGAGAAAACATTCAGCCTTTGATTTTTGGGGATTGGCTTATTTCACTTAGCATGATGTTCTCTAGCTCCATCCATTTACCTACAAATGCCATCATTTCATTCTTCTTTAAGGCTGAGTAATATTCCATTGGGTATATGTACTACATTTTCTTTATCTGTTCATCTATTAAAGGGCATTTAGGTTGGTTCCATAGTTTAGCTATTGTCAATTGAGCTGCCATAAACAGTGATGTGGCTGCGTCGTGGTGGTATGCTGATTTTAAGTCCTCTGGCTATAAACCAAGGCGTAGGATAGCTGGGTCAAATGGTGGTTCCATTCCAAGTTTTCAGAGGAATTTCCATACAGACCCGGTCCCCTCTTATTCCACTCAGAGGCTCTGGGACTCAGCTTCATCTCTTCTGTCCCCTGGGATCCTAGTCTCCTTTGCCTTGGGTGGAGGCTGAGGTGGAGTCTCTGTGGCATTCTCCAAACATAAACCATTTTATACTGTTCTTTTGTTCAAGAGTTTCTGGGAGGAAAAAAAAATAGCACAATTATCATGTGCTATTTAACTTTAAAAAAAAAAAGCCAGGTGCACTGGTGCAGTCCTGTTATCTTAGCTATGGGGAGGCTGAGGCAAGAGGATTCTAAGTTTGAGGCCAGCCTGATCGAGTTAGTAAGACCCTGTCTAAAAGATAAAAAAATACTTAAAAGACCTGGGGGTTTAGCTTAGAGGGAAAAGTGGCTCTGGGTGTTCAATCTTGAAAGGAAGAAAGAAAAAAAGTGAAGGAAGATAGGAAGGAAAAAAGGAAGGGAGGAAGGAAGGGGGAAAAAAAACCTTTGAGAACTTGATGGTAGGGCCTGAATACTGGTATCCCCCAAAATCCATAGGTCAACACCTAATCCCTAGGGGCTGGCACTAGGAGGCGGGGCCTTGGATGGAGATGAGGTCTGGGGGCGGGGCCCTCACCTGTGGGAGGGGCTCCTATGAAAGGCCCAGGGAGCTTGTTGCCCCTCCCTCCAGCTAAGGACAGGGCAAGGAGGGGCCTTCTGTGAAGCAGAGGGAGCCCTCCCCAGATACCAGGCCAGGCACTGCAGGCACCTGGACCATGGCCTTGCCAGCTTCCAGAACTGGGAAGGGCGCATTTCTGTTGTTTACAAATTACCTGGTCTCAGATGCATTGTTAGAGCAGCCCGAGCAGACCAAGACACTGGCCAGCCAGGTCACCTCCCTGTCATGCTGGTCCTGGGCTGCCCTTATGGAAGGCCACAGAGAGAGTGGCTTATACAACAACGCGTATTTCCCACAGTTCCAGAGGCCCAATGGCCCAGGTCAAGGTGCTGGCCCAGGTCAAGGTGCTGGCCCACTGGGTTCCTGACAGGGGCTTCCTTCTTTCTGGTTTGGGGGTGGTCACCTTCTCTGTGCCCTCACAGGACTTCTCTGTGGCACTTGGGGGATGGGGAGGCCCTCCCTAGTTTCTTCCTCCTCCTGTATGGACACTGATCCCATCCGATTAGGACCCGTCCTTCAGTCTGCATTCAGCCCTCGTCACCTCCCCAAGTCCCCCACCAACATGCTGCACTGGGCTTAGGCTCCTGACATATGAATTCGAGGGGGACATAACTCAGTCCAGAGCACTCCCTGTGGCTCAGTGACCTCCTCTGTAAAGCCAGCAAGACCCTCTTCCTGGCACGGAGTCCTGAGGGAGCCTCAAGGGAGAAGCAGCAGGTGACCAGGTCTGTGCAGGACAGCCTCGTCTGCAGGGGGACTTGACACTGTTTGGACCTTCAGAGCCACCATATGCTACGTCCTCAGGGGCATCCATGCAGACGTCACTGCCACACACGTGTGCGCACACACACGTTCTCCCTTAAGCCCTCTGGACAACCTTGGTTTCCATGGATTTGGGTCAAAGCCCCTCCACCTCCCCTTCCAAACTCCTGAGCTCACCTGCCGCAGCTGCTCAAAGCTCTGGCTGTATCTTGTCACCAGCTCCTCCAGCTCCCGGGCGTGGGCCCTTAGATCTTCTGCAAGCGGTGCCCTCTCTCCATCCTTCAGTTTCTTCCAGTCCTCGGAGAGACTGTACAAATCCCAGGCAAGGGTGGCGGCGGCCATCCCCCCTCCCTTCAGGAGAGCCTTGTTGGTCATTCCCAGTGGGGTGCCGTGAAAGGCCCCTCGCACACGCCTGCTGGTTTGGGTTGAGACTCGGCCTCCTTTCATGAGCTCCTTGGCAGCCATGGCCAAGCCTGGCTTGGCTCGGGCTGCCTGGTAGGCACGGCTATTCTTCCTGAGAATCAGGGAGGTGCTTCCAACCTTGGAGATGATCTCAGAAAGAGCTATGAGGTAGGACGTTCTACCCCCATCCACCTGCTCGAACTCTGGCTCACTGGTGGGCTGGAGGCGTTTGGCCTGAGCTTTAACCTTTTTATCACGAGAATGTTCTATCAGGTTGCTCACAACACTGGTGATCCCAGCTGCTGCCCCCAAACCTTGGCCAGCGGCTGCAAGCATCAGGCTCCCTCCTGCGGTTACTGGAGCCAGGACAAACCCTGCGAGGCTCATGAGTCCAGAGAGGACAGCCGTGGAGCTGGCCATCATGTTGATCTTTCTGGTTTTCGCGTGGGTGCTGTCGACCTCATCTGCCAGGGCGCGGAGCTCTCTGATGATTTCTTCTTGTTTCTGTTTCCACTCAGGGAACTCTTTCAAAATATTTTTTCCGAAGCATCTCCAAAGAAGTTCTTCTTCGTCTGACAGATCTCCGTCTGGTTGCTCCAGGATTTCACACAGAGCATCGTCCTGGTCCCTGTGGGTGAGTACAATAACAACAGGGCTTCAACCTTCCAGAAGGAACAGCCCCACTCTGTGTCTGGCACCCTGTCTGCAGGGTGTCCTGCTCCTCCCAACTCTGAACCCCTGGCCACCTCCCTCAACAGGCCCCTGGAAAGTTCCAGAGTATCACTGAGAGGTGTGACCTGTGCAGGAAGCTACTGGGTCCACGAAGAGAAGAAATGTTGAGGAGGGACGCCTGGAGGGACACCAGATGGGACAGGCAGATCTGCCCCAGGAGACGTTTCCACCTGTGCTTCCAGAGACCAGAGCCCTGTTGTGGAGGAGGGGCACTGGGAAACCTCTAGAGTCTAGCTTGAGAAAGGAATGTGTCACTAATGGAGGGAGGAAGTTGGGAAAACTAGGCGAGAGAGGAGGCCAGGTGAGGGACAGGGCAGGAAGATCCATGTGCAGAGGGGAAGGAGCTTCGGGAGGGCCAAGGCCAGATCGCACAAGACATCTTGCCCGTCCACAGCCTTGGCATGGACCACTCGGGCATGCCTTAGCCTCTCTGAGAAGCTGCACACTGAGAGGGTCAAAATAAGTTATGAGGCCGGGCGCGGTGGCACTCGCCTGTAATCCCAGCACTTAGGGAGGCTGAGACAGGAGAATCGTGAGTTCAAAGCCAGCCTCAGCAATGGTGAGGTGCTAAGCAACTCAGTGAGACCCTGTCTCTACATAAAACACAAAATAGGGCTGGGGATGCGGCTCAGTGGTCGAGTGCCCCTGAGTTCAGTCTCCAGTACCAAAAACAAAAAAAAGTTATGGTCTCGTGGCCTAACTAGAGATGACCTAATGGAGAGTGTGTGGGTCATATGCATACGTGACATCATTATATATAAGGGACAGGAGGGCTGGCAGTTTACTTGTAGGGAGTCCTGGATCCACCCCCTTTAGATACTGAGGCACAGCTGCGCTTCAGTGAGAGAACTGACACCAACAGCCAGGTGATGGGCCCAGCAGGAAGTACTGATTGTCACGATGCTCCGCACCCTATCCTGAGCTCCATCTGGACCCCGCATGCTTCTTGGAAGGGTCCCTTTCCTCTCTGAGCTTCAAGCACTTTGAGAGGCTGAGACAGGAGATCGCGAGTTCAAAGCCAGCCTCAGCAATGGCTCAGCATCTGTAGATACTTATGATCCCCAAGACAGGACAGATGCCACATAAAGAGCTCTTTCTTTGTACTGTGTGTGGAAAAATATCAAGGAAGGGAAAGCCTGTCCATTCAACACGGACATCTCCATCACATCTGTGAGCTCAGAGTTCATGCTCTGCAGTGGGTGAAGCATGGGTGTGGAGCCCAGGCTGCAGAGTGCTGGTCGCGTTCATGCAAACGTCAATGTGTTTATCTTTTAATAAATCCCTCCACACACACGTGCACGTGCGCGCACACACACACACACACAGTTCCAGTGGAAAAGGTTGGAAATCAAACACCAACAAGAATACCCTTTAGTGTTAACAAATGAATGAATTTATGCCCAGTGACCAGCTCCTGGGTAGATGCAGATCAGGTAACTGAGCAGAAGGTTCCCAGGGCTTGCAGTGGGGCAGGGCAGGATGCAGGCAAGAAGGCTGACCCGCCGAGGACCCAAACTGTACAGACGTCACGATTCATCCCCCTCGTCTCTGTTTCTTCCAAGTGTGTAAGGACAAGGAGGAAGAGCAAATAGAGAAGTAGCTGCAAAGATCTGCCAGCTAATACGCCACTGTGTGGTAGATATAAAGTTTTGTTCTGATGTGGTTGACAGCTCATGGAAGCTTGGCTTCAGTGTCTCTCTCTTTTTCTTTTCTTTTTGTTTTCTTGGTGGTGAGGATTGAACTCAGGGCCACTCGAGCACTGAGCCACATCCCCAGCCCTATTTTGTGTTTTATGTAGAGACAGGGTCTCACTGAATTGCTTAGCCTCACCATTGCTGAGGCTGACTTTGAACTCACGATCCTCCTGTCTCAGCCTCCCTAAGTGCTGGGATTATAGGCATGCGCCACCGCACCTGGCTTTCAGTGTCTCTTGATTAAACCCAAAACCTCAAAAATAGAAAATATGGTCCTTGGCTCCTTCTGTGTTTTGTAGCCATGTCTTCTGCTATAGACTAAGCTAGTGACATGGTTCTCTGAGAAGCTATGCGCATACTCTGCCTAAGTCACCCAGGTAGCAGTTACTCGCTGAAGGCCCAGATTGCGCCAGTGGTGTGACATCTGCTGGTCAACGGGTAATTGCCCTTAAATTCATGAACTAGTTAATACTAAAGTGTTTCCTTGGTGGTACATGAGCCCTAAAAACTGAGTCCTGGACTCAATCTGTGCCTTTCTGGGACTCACACTGTGAAGTTCCAGAATGGTCAATTGCTGTCCTTGAAGTCCTGTTGCCCAATACCACGCACCTGACTGAATCTTGACTTGCTCTTTTTTTTTTTAATATTTATTTTTTAGTTGTAGGTGGACACAATAGCTTTATTTTATTTTTATGTGGTGCTGAGGATCGAACCCAGTGCCTCCCGCATGCTAGGCGAGCACGTTACCACTGCGCCATAACCCCAGCCCCTTGACTTGCTCTTTAAAATACTCAGTTAAGCCTCATGGAATGCTTTTCCCCAGGAGGAAGTACCTTCACATGTGTCACAGAGACCAGTGAGAAGAGCAGTCTCACTTCACGCCTGGTGCTGCTGGAGCACATGGACTCCCACTCCTGAGGACCCTACAGCTTCAACACAAGCGGCCCCCTCCCCAGGGTCTGGGCTGTGCCACTTACCTTGGCAAATCAGTGGCAGCCTTGCATTCTTTCCTTGCCTGGTGGCCTGGCAGTCTCTCTGCCACCAAATCCATGTCCTCAGGAGATAGATGATTTTCTGGTTGGAAATGTGGAAACAAGGTTACTGCACGTATCATAAAATCTCATGAAGTACAAGTGTGGAGGGACTTCAGGTTCTGCAGAATTGAAATTATACCGAAACACAGGGTATACTAAATATTTGCAAACTATTATTTTAAAAATTTACATAATGTTATGTACACAATGAAATAAACAATTCAGTAAGTTTTGTCATCTACACTGGAGGATAGCAAAATACACTACCCTAGAACATGCCACTTTAACATAAGGATTTTGAGTTGAAGGCAATTGAAAAGAGGCAGGTACAGTGGTCCCCCCTTAATCCCTCCAGGGGATGCTGAGACCAAGGCTAGTACCAATCCCTATAACATTGTTATACTAAGTGACTGATGTGAAGGTAGCGTATACACTGTGGAAACACTGACAAACAGATGATTCTTGTCCTGCAAGGGATACAGCAGGAGAGCACGAGATTCTATCATGCTATTCAGAATACTGCAAGGGTTAAACCTAGTGAATTATTTCTGGAAGTTTCCACTTAACATTTTTGGGTTGCAGTTGACCATAGGTAGCTTAAATCATGAAAAGCAAAACTGGGAATATGGGGTACTACTGTACACTCAATTGCCACCCAGATCAAGATGTAGAGTGGGCTTGGTGTGGTGTCATACACCTGAAATAGCTACTCAGGAGGCTGAGGCAAAAGGATCACAAGTCCCAGGCCAGCCTCTGCAACTTAAGGAGACTGTCTCACAATAAAAAGGTCCATGAATTGGGTGTGTTGGCACATGTCTATAATCCCAGGAGCTTGGGAGGCTGAGGGAGGATGATCTCGAGTTCAAATCTAGCCTCAGCAATGGCGAGGCGCTAAGAAACTCAGTGAGACCCTGTCTCTACATAAAACACAAAATAGGGCTGGGGATGTGGCTCAGTGGTCGAGTGCCCCTGAGTTCAATCCCAGGTACTCATCCCCCAATAAATAAATAAATAAATAGGCTGGGGATGTAGCCGAGTGGTAGAGCACCTCTGTGTTCAGTCCCTGGTGCCACTATCAGGTGAACGCTAATTAGTGCCTGGTAGAGCTTGCAGTAAGAAGGACCCTAAGGAAGGTGATAATGAGGGAAATGGAGGGGGAGCTGGCCACTTCCCTGTCTCCAAATTTTGGGAGAAGATCTAAGCAGATGACCCTGGAGGTAAGGTAGAGGAATGCACTCAGAAGACATGTGAAGAAAGCCACCTGTGCACCTAGACCTCTGTCCTATATATTCCCCTAGCTTGTAGCCCCCCATTGTATCCTAGCCCACCACTGCCAAGGAATGAGTGAGAAACTCTCACCCGGCCCAGCAGTGGCCAAGGCTCCAACCTCTATAGCCATTGATTAACTTGCTTATTCTTGAATTTCATACAAATTGAGACGTTGGGCATCTTTCACTCAATATACTGTCTGTGAAATAAATCCATGTTGTCATGGCATTGGTCGTTTTAAAAAGTAGGACTGCTACATAGTGTTTAATTCGATAAATATATTACAATTGCTTTATACATTTTTCTGTTGATTGATATATTCAGGTGGTTTGTAGTTATTAGCTATTGTGAACAAACTGACTATAATTATTAAAAATTTGCTGCACATGGTGGTGCATGCCTATAATCCCAGCAACTCAGGAGGCTGAGGCAGGAGGACCACAAGTTCAAGGCCAACCTCAGCGATTTAGGGAGGTCCTAAGAAACTTAGCCAGACCCTGTCTCAAAATAAGAAGTAAAAAGGAGCTGGGATGTGGCTCAGTGGTAAAACACCCCTGGGTTCAATCCTAGTACACACAAAAAAATCTTTTTTACAGGATAAGGCAACATTTATAGGGATTATGTAAATTATATTGCCAAAGACATATGAATATTAGGTCTGATTTTGTGACTTACAATGTTCAATAAAGTTACAGGAGGGGGCTGGGATTGTGGCTCAGTGGTAGAGCGCTCGCCTCGCATGCGTGAGGCACTGGGTTCGATCCTCAGCACCACATAAAATAAATAAAAATAAAGATATTGTGTCCATCTACAACTAAAAAATACTTAAAAAAAAAAAAAAAAAAAGTTACAGGAGACCCGTGTTTGGTTTGGACTGAGCTCCCGCACGCCTCTCCAACAGACCAGGCGGAACACCAAAATGGAGCCGCTCAGGTCCAAGCTCCAAACTCAAGCTGAGTTGTCTTCTGACCTTCAGAGAATCAGGGGAGGCAGTAACAGCCAAGTTTCCCAAACAGGCCAGTTTCAAAGTTCCAGCCAGCTGCCTGAATCCTGCTTTCTACTGCTCTCTCTGTCTATAAAAGCAACCTCTTCTGCGGAGTTCATTGGAACATTTGCTTATTTAAATGGAATTGCCACCCGATTCTAGAATCAAAATAAAGCTAATTAATTTCTCAACATGAAATTTGATATAATTTTGTCTTTTGACAACAAGAAATACATATTTAGTCCTCCTATGTGTTTTTGGTCTGGAGCAAATAAAATCCTTGGATTTTCCTAAGTGATAAATGCAGCAAAGATGAGAAGCTGTCTGACCCCTTTCACCAGCAACTTTCCTTTTTCTTTGGTATTGAGGATTGAACCCAGAGGCTCCTAAGCCACATCCCCAGCTCTTTTTTTTTTGGTACGAGGTGGGGGGGGGGGAGGCGGGGGGGATTGAACTCAGGGGCACTCGACCACTGAGCCACATCCCCAGCCCTATTTTGTGTTTTATGTAGAAACAAGGTCTCACTGAGTTGCTGAGCGCCTCCCTGTTGCTGAGGCTGGCTTTGAACTTGCGATGCTCCTGTATCAGCCTTCTTTTTTTATAAATTTAGAGACAGGGTCTCTCTAAGCTGCTTAGGGTCTTGCTAAGCTGCTGAGGCTGGCTTTGAACTCATGATCCTCCTGCCTCAGCCTCCTGAGCTCCTGGGATTACAGGCCTGAGCGTGGGCACAATTGAGTTTCTGTTAATGAGGTGACTTTTGGGAAGTCTCTGTAGTTGGCTGGTTTCCAGGGGAACCAGCTTATGATTCTGGCTGGAACCTTTAGCCCCACCCCTGACTTCCAGGAGGGGCAGGGCTGGAGACTGACAGTTACCAAGCACCAACAACTGCCACCGAAGCCTCTATGTTGAAGTCTTCATGAAAACCCAAAGGGACAGGGTCAGGGACTTCTCAGGTAGTAAAATAGGGAGGTGTCTGGGGGACAGCATGCCCAGAGAACATGGGCTCCAGGAGCCTGGAGGCCAGACTGACAGAGGCTGGGACTTGTGGTCAGAATTGGAATGGGAAGGTGTGGTGGGCCTGAGCCCCCAGCCCATGGGACCCTGAGGCTAGCCCCAGGTAGTGTCAAAAGAGGACGGTTCCTGGTCCCCACTAAGAAGGACAGGATTGTTTTGTGTGGGAACCTCCTACACTGCCCTGATCTGGCAACAGAAATGAATTGGTGTGGGTGTCAAGGACAGCAGCAGAGAGGAACAAGGGTTCCCCCTCGTTATGAGAACCCAATTCCCCCCACCATTCCATGCCTAGGCCAGAGAAGGAAGGAGCTGCTGTGTCTATCTGGAGAAAGGGGCGCTTAGATTGACTGACAGATTGGCTGATTGATTGTACAACAGTGCCAGCCAATCGGATCCACATGTCCCCACAGCTATGTGCCTCTGGGGGTGGAGGGGGAGTGTCCTGAGGTAGCCCAGGCACTGCTTTGGTGTGAATGTGCTGTGTTGAGATTCAGGTTGAAGTTTGATTCTGGTCACCAGTTTAAAGGCAGGGACTGGGCATGCCTAGGGAAGAGCAGGACCTGGCTAGTGCACCTGGGCGCTGAGCATAGGAGGAGGAGAAGGCAGCCAGACACCAAGGGGACTAGAGGGGACACAGCTGGTTCCAGGGAAATATGCGAATATGATTGACAGGACTTGGTGTCCTCTTGGTTTGGGTCTTGCTTTTGCAGTGCTGGGGATCCACCCACACGAGACAAGGGCTCAGCCATGAAGCCACAACCCCAGCCCACTCACAGTTTTCAACATCTGGACCAGTTTTCCATCTTTCTCCCACCAAGGCATCTCTAGGCTCCACTTTCCCAGTGGCTGGACGGGAGAGAAGCCTACCTTGGTAGACAGGAGTCGTCTCTGTGGTCGCCATGATCGGAAGGGTCTCTCTGCTCATCTTTGTGTTCAGAATGGCACCGTGTCCTGGCAGCCAGTGGAGCTGTTTGCCTTCTCTACAGGAGGAAACAGACCTTCTCCTTAGTAGAGGCACAGGTGGGTGCAGTGGGTTCAAAGTCCCTCTCAGTCCCTTACCAGGTCTGCAATCTCAGGCAATGTCTTCCCTTATTTAAGTTTCTCTTTCTTCTTCTTCTTTTTTTTTTTTAATATTTTGTTTTGTTGTAGATGAACACAATATTTTTATTTATTTTACGTGGTGCTGAGGATCGAACCCAGTGCCTCACGTATGCGAGGCAAGCGCTCAACGGCTCAACCGCTGAGCCATAGCCTCAGCCCCAGTTTCTCTTTCTTTATCCATGAAATAACTGGCAAAATGCCTCGCTCAGTAACTGCTAAGAACATAGTTCCTGCATTTTTCATCATTATAAACAGGATCAAATAATCCTCTATCCAGAGGACAGGATGCTGGGACTGGATCAGAAAGCTGAGCCCAGCTGCTGCTTCTTACATGAGGTGCATCTGAAGCTGCGGGGGCCCTGGTTTCTCCCAAGAGGAGCTGAGCCCAGAGCCCGAGAGCCCCCAAGTATGCACAGTTCCCCGCTAGTTGGGAGGCAAACCCAGTCGCCCCGAGGACAGCTGTTTTCCTGAGTCAGGTCCTCCCTAGCCTGCTGTACCTCCTGCTCCCGGTCCCCACGGAAAGGGCCACCCCACCTCTGTCCTCACCTCTCCTCTGAGGGGCTCTGCTCCTGCAGCGATGAGCTCTGGAGGTCTGAGCAGAACAGGGACAGAGGCAAAGGCAGCTGGCCTGTCCAAGCCACCGCCTCCCACAAAATGCCAGAGGCTTGGTGGGCGGCTTTGGGACAGATAGCTAAACTGCTTCTGGGGAAAACCAGGCACCAGCAAGAGGCAGGCTTCCCGGAAGAGCCGGCTTTCCCGTCAAAGCCCCACTTTTCCTTTCACTTTTGCCTCTCTCTCCAGTAACTGAGCAGCCAGGCAGATTTGCAGAATCAAAGTTGGAGCCGGCAGGGGCGTGGCTGGCGGCAGGGGCGTGGCTGGCGGCAGGGGCGTGGCTGGCGGCAGGGTGCTCGCCCAGCAGGTCTGAGCCCTGGGCTTCCCTCCCAGCACAGAGAAAACCAGAGCCCCAGCCGCTGAGGGGCCACATAATGAAGGTGTGGCTACTGCCAGGCAGCGACCCTGTGGTCCAGAAGGCCGCTTACAGCTGCCGTGGGGTGAGTGCGCTGCTCAGTCGCCTTGACCTTGGCACCCCATCTGTGAAGTGGGTATTAAAACAGCCCCTCTGGCTCAGAGCTGCCCAGGGAAGCCGTGAGCAAACCACGCAGCACCTGCTGCACCCAGTGTCTGGATTAAGGGCAACCACCTGTGACAGTTATAAAAATGCTTCTCCACCCCATCTCGTGGAGGTGTGTGGGCCTGTCGTGGCCCCTCGAGGGAGACCTTAGAGGGCCAAGAACTTAACACCTGTAATTCTTCAATGCAGAATGCTCTGAGACCACAGACTTTTAAATATTAATTCACTCGGTGTCAAAACCTGACCTGAACTGGCCCAAATTTTCCCGTGCTTTTTATGTATCCCATTTAATTTGAATATCCCTGGATAGTCACTCTGCATAGCACATAGCTTCCCTAGGAAATACTACCTGTGTTTGACTCAAGGTGACTGCTAGGGGGTTCCATAATAAATAACATCTTTGTCCTACTACTTTTTATTAAAAAATACCCCAAATTGGGAATGTGGAAATGCTCGTGCCCCTAAGGATTTAGGATACAGGAATGTGGTCTTGAATCTCCTGTTTTGCAGATGAGGAGACTGAGGCCTGCACAGCTGTGGCTTGCCTGGAGTTCCACAGCTGAGGGATGGTGAACTAGCTCGTTGTCTGTAGGGATGAGCCCACAGCGGGGTTAGGGCTGTGCTCTGCCTCTCCAGCTGCTGTGTGCTCACCTGGCTCAGGGTTTGTATGATTTGTTCATATTTATGTGCCCAGAAGTCTCCATGCTCACCCCTATCCCACCCCTATCTGGGGACACAGTAGCTGTGGGTTAGTGGAGGGTGTGACCCGCCCAGCTGTCCTGACTCCCGGGGTGGTGGTGGTGATCAACTGATATCCCAGAGCCCTGTGAGCAGGAATGAGAGGCTGGGGTCTGCTGAGCTGGGTCTCAAAGGGTCCTTTCTTGTCCTGAGGCCCCAGACTCTAACTCCTGTAATGGTTCATTTGAATTGTCAACTTGATTGGATTAAGAGATGCCAAGGATTATGGGTGTGTCGATGAGGGTGTGTCTAGGAATGATGGACATGTGGCATAGCCAACTGAAGTGGAGACCCTCCCTAAGCGTGGGCAGCACCGACCAATAGGATGATGGCTTGGATGAATCGCAGTTGGAAGCCCAAGGAAGCAGCCGCAGCCACCAGCTCCACTCGTGAGCGGGGTCTGTCTTGCTGCTGCGGTGGCCGAGGACATCCACTCTCGCTTCTCACTCTTCCAACGCAGACTCTGCCAGTGATTCTCCAGAAGCCTTTGGCCTCCGACTAGGGTAGCACCATTGATCCCTCTTGTTCGGGGGCTGCAGCCTCTTGGACTGCGCACCTACCGGGTCTACAGCTGTCCAGCCTGCAGACGGCCACTGTGGGCTGTCCAGCTGCTGGTCGCACAAGCCAACCTAATAAGTCCCCTTTTTATAATTATACTTCTTGTTGATTCTGCTCCTCTAAGAACCCTGACTAATACACACCCCACTCCTGGCTTCACACACTGGGGACACTCTGAGCAGAGTCCTTGATCAGGAGCTGGCCAAGGGGCAGTTGAACCCCCCTGGCCACCACTGTGTCCCCAGGTCACAGCACTCGATGCCAGGCTTGCTCCTCAGGCCTGGGACCCCCTGCCTCAGCGTAGGAGTGGTCCTGTCCAACAACTGCCCAGGAGGGATATGTCCACAGCTGCACTCAGGAAACGCCAGGGACATGGCAACATGGAAACTCACAACCCAGACAATCAAAGAAGAGAGTCGCCTCATCTCAAAACCACTTACCTTTCTTCAAGGGCCCCCAGCCCTGCTGAGAGGGTGGCCCTGCCACCAGCCCCTCCTTCTCTTGATATTTTGCTTTCCAGCCATGGCCTGAATCGTCCCTGGGCACAGGCGATCCACCGCAGCTGAGAGGCCCCTGTGCCCTTAGCCCCATCCCTCCCATGTCTCACTTGGGCCCAGCAAGAGGACGGGGACAGGGCAGGGTGCTGGCGTCTTGGTCCTGGTCCTGATCTGTTTGGTGTTGCTGCAGCAGCACACAGTCAGCCCTCAGGTCCACAGGGGCCACGCTGTGGGCTCAACCTACTGAGAGTCAAAAATATTTGAAAAAAAAATTGTATCTGTAGTGAACACATGCAGACTTCCCCGTGACCATTCCCTGAATGACGCAGTGTGACACTTATGTGCACAACTATCCCACTACAGCAAGTGCTCTGTCTCCTCTAGACGCCATCAGAAGTGTGGGGAAGGTCGCCTAGGTTCTATGCTAATGATTTGCCGTGTTGTCTAAGGGACTTGGGCATCTGCAGATTTCGGTATCTGAGGGGATGCTGGACCCAGTCTCTGTGGATACCAAGGAGCCCTCCACTTAGAAAGCACTCAGCACTGTGCATGGCACAGAGTTGTCTGTGGCACTCTGTAGATGTCATCATGTTGTCACTCTTGCTGACGTGTCTTTCTGCAGCACCAAGCTAGGCGGCTGGCTCTTTATCTCACAAATGTGAGGCATGAAGTCCGCGGTCACAGGGCTGAGAATGAGGGAGAGGATTTATTAGAGTAACAGAAAGCAAGCAGAGCTCCTGAAGGGGAGGGGTCCCGGGACAGGGGTGCCGGCCAGTGTCTGTGATCCAGGGGTTTTAAAGGCATGTCTGACACCCAGTGCAGGTGACAGGTGGAGTGAGAGCCTCCACCAGGGGCTGACCAAGCCCCTCAGAAGGGCATGACTTTCAATTCCTTATTTATGTAACTAAGAGGACAGGTCTTGCCTGGTGGTTTTTGACATGTCTATTAGGAAGAGGAAGCATTTCCGGAAGGGGTTAGTCTGCTTGTGGTGGCCATTGCTAGGGCAAAGGGCAAGGGTGACAGGCAGAGCGGTTGTGTGTGCGGCCATGAGACGCAGAACAGGGGTTCGAACTCGGGATACCACACTGGGTAACGCTGGCAGGGAGCAGCAAGTCACGGGGTGGCTTCCAGACCTGCTCTCTCCTCTCAGGTTGGCGTGATGTACCCCTCCCCTCCTGTCCTTCTCCAAGGCCCTCAGCCTGGTTGCCTGTGAGAGATCTGTCTTCCTGCCTCATTACCATCGTGTTAAATACTAAAATTCTATTCAAAATATATACAGAAATGTCAACACACTGGAATTCTGCTGGCCAGCTCAGAGGAGGGTGTTTTAGGCACAGATAATCAAAATCCCAACCGTGGCTCCCAAAAGGGGTTTGAGATCCGGCTGCCGATCCACTGGCAGGAACCTGGTCTGTGCAGTGACGGCCGAGGGCTGGGCCTGGGAGAAGAGCCCAGCCTGGTTAGCCAGGGACTTGTGATCACATTCTCATCAGGAGACCAGAAAGAGGAGCCCCCGCCTGCAAAAATGAGCAGGGGACGTGGTGGCTCCTGCTGAAGCGCCAGACCCACCCCCTCAGCCTCCCTTTCCACCTCTGCAAATCCAGGGACTCTCACAGGCTGGGCCAGCACCCTTTCTTGTCTCTGAGACTTTCCGCGGAATCCATCGTCTGGGGTTCCTGCTGGTGACCGAGGATGGTTTGCATTCTCAAGTGTTGCTTTGGTGCTAAGCGCATCCTCTGAGCAGCCCTGTGGGTTTGTCTTTCCAGACTGTTGCCTGTGCCCCAGATGGACACCCACGTGGGCTGCCCTGGGTTCCTCTCTCGCCTGAGGTCAGGCGCCACCTCACCTAGGCACTCAGCCTCAGCGGCCACAAGGTGAGCCTCCCACATTATTATTCCCACTGCTAGGTGACACCAGAGCGGGGCCTGCATCTCTTCCAGCCCTTCTCTGTAGCAGTCAGCGCCTGGCTTTGTGGAGCTGCTGGGCCAGGGGACCCTGGGTGCACAGCCCACAGCACGTGGGGTTTACATCCAAGGAGTTGGAGGAAGCATTCGGGGCAGGGGAAGCAGTCCCAGGGGCCACACTGGCCAGTCCTCTGTGGGCACAGCAGGTGGGCAAGCACCCTTTGGGAAATGACTTTTGGGGCAGGAGGATAAGCTTGTGGAATCTGGTGACAGAGGGTTGTAGGGCCAGAGAGATCAGCTAGGGCAGAAAGAGCAGGCAGGCATGGGATGTCACAGAGCAGACATGACGAGTGGGGTTCATTTGCTGGCTACCTTGGTGCAGCCAAAGTCAAGGTCTAGGGCCTGTTTTTTTTCCATTAGGGCAAAGCAACTCCATTTTAAAAAATCACATCTGCCCACCCAGGCATGACCTTAGGCCCCCCAGAAGGAGTTCCTAACTACCAAAACCACAGCAAGGACGTCAAGTAACAATCACAGGACCAGGCGGGTTATTTTAACTACTCCATTGTACTTGAATATACAGGTAGGAGGTTTTTTCCCAGCAAGCTGCTGTGCCTTGCAGAAGGGATGCCTGGAGAGATAGTCTCTGCCAATGAACATTTGCTTGAACCCAGAGATGTGTCTCTCCTGGATATTTGTGCTAGCTACCCCAACACCTGTGACATCGTAAGGAAGAGTGAGCCACCAGCACCTCCTGCCTGGGTTCTGGGTTCTCTAATGTGCCCTGGAAGTGCCAGGGTGCATGAGCCTCCAGGCTGAGCCTTCAGAGGGCCAGTCTGTGGAGACGCCCCACACCACGCAGCCTTTCAGGTCCTAACTTCTTGTTCCTTTCAGTTCTGAGATTCTTAAAACTTGGATTGTAATAAATTCCATGAGAAAGAAGGTGAATGTAGAAGTTGACCTGGAAACACCCAAGACAATCTCTCCTCTGTGCCATGTGGGCCAGGGTCACTGTGCAGGGGTGGGAAGGAGCTGCATAGTGGCTGGGGTAAAACCTCCTGTGCACAGATACGGGGCTCATTGTACCAAGATCGCCTGGCTAGGGGCACAGGGGAGGGGCTCAGTCCAGGAACATCCCATCCTTGTGACCGCTGACGGCTTAGAAGGTCTCTGCCTGACTCACCATAGGCTCTGCCTGAGCTGCTTTATGCCTGTGGGTTGGGGAGTGGTCTTCTGACTGTGAGGTCTGCCTGCTGTGTCCTTAGTCTGCCAGTGAGAGAGCTGAGCCCCAGGAAGCAAGGGAAACAGGCCAGAGGTCTAATGTCAAGGTGGAGATGAGGGAGGGGGGAAAGTAAAAAAAGGAAAGAAAAAGAACTGTTCTGTGACTATCAGAACAAGTTACAAGACATACGATATGTTCAGAGACCTAAGTGTCATTATAACGTCACCCAATTCTGGTGTTAGCAGAGTTCCATATAATGAGACTGAGATTCAAGGGGAATGTACGTCATCACCCAGGGGGCTTGGTCCTTGTCACCGTCCTTCTTGGGCTGTGATGAAATTGCAATCTCAGATTCCGGCCATGGTTAATGCAAAGGAACCTGCTTTCAACAATGGAGAGATTTGGAGCAATTTGGCTGAAGGAATCTCTTTCCCTAACCGTTTTAAATACTTTCCAACACTCACAGCGAGGCTACTCCTGACACTAACTGTTAACCTTCTCTCTGCTCTTGTTTTGCACAGTCTGTCAAGCAGGATGGAGAGGATGAAAACATCAGGACAATATGGTTCCCAGGTCAGGCATGCTTTCTATGCTTCGAGAACCTGAACTCCAGAGATCATAGAGAATGCACCCTACGTTTGGGTGGGGCTCGATGGCCTTGTTAAGGAAAAGTAGGGTCCCAACTCTATTACCTGCCCATAGCCTGGTTTTTTGAATAGGAGGACTTCACTCACAACAATCTCAAGGCTCCTCCCACATATACCCACCTTCAGCATCAACCTCCAAGGTCTCCATGTTCTGTTCCAGAACTCTGAAAGGAAGAGGTCCCCCTCCGTCACCCTTCTCAGCAGGAAGCAGCCATATTTGATATCGATGCCCCGAATCATCATCCCCTTTGAAAGTCTGGAATGAAGGACATGGAGAATAAGTCCAAGAACACTTCCCCTGTCTGTGGCTGTTTCCCTACCCGCCTTCTCTGGGGTAAAGTGGAAGCTTTCTGTCACTTAAAGGCAAGGCCTCAGCCTGAGGGAAGGAACACAAAGGAATCCATGCCTGACTGACTCCTGGCCCCACCCTGATGGGTCAGCTGACCCAACACAATGAACCCTGGGAACTCCCCTCCTGTCCCACCCTAAATGTAGCCTATAAAACCCAGACTCTTGCTTTAGTCAGCCACCATTTTCTGCCCTAAAATGAGCCACATCTGGTGTTTGATGGATGGACACCTGCTGTTGAATAAAAAAGAGCTTGTTGACCTGCGGTCTGCTTCCTGCCTCCATAATTTGTGCCATTTGTGCTCACATAGTGTGCAGGGCTGCCTCTGGCCCCCACAGGAACGCTGGTCAGGGTGTGACATGAGGTACTCACCAGAGTGGGGCCTGGGCCCAGAGCCAGGAAGGGAACCTCCCGCCCACAGCACCTCCCACCCTGAGCAGGAAGGTTGATTGGGAGGATCTCTAAACACAGAAAGCCTGACGTCAGCATCCCACCTCTAGGAATTCCCAGGTACAGCCACGGTGGCAGGTGCACAGAGAGATACAGGGGAAGGTGTTCATCCAGCTATTGGAACTGGTTTAAAAATGGAAACGATTTGAAATGTCCACCGTTCACGTTAACATATCGTCACCTTAACACACACTGACACAAAACAAAGGCCCACTGATGGTCAGAGAACCAGGCAACTCTGCAGGGCTGACCTGGACAGAGGCCTAGGATGCATGTCCATAAAGGAAACTATGGGTAAAATGTGACCTCAGTTTTTAAAAAGGACTGTCTATGTGACATAGGACTGGGGGAAAATCCTGGAAGGAAGCTGACCAAATGACGAACAGGCTTGCCACCGCTGCGCTGATTGGAAAGTCACACCTGAACTTTCCATCCTTCCTTCTTACTGAATTTTCTATAATAACAGGGATCCCCACATTCAGACCTGAGTCCATTCCCGCTTTCCAGTGGCTCCATCACAGGTGCTGACCGTGAACTGTTATCATGAGAACTTGCTGAGGATGGAGAGGGTCCCCTGGGGGGAGTCCAGGGGGTCCGCAGGCCCACTGTCTCTGAGGACTCCCTGGGGCTGCTCTCCCTGCAGGTGCCAGTGGGTCCTGGGCCAGGAGAGCTGCAGCTTCCTGGAGAAGGAAGCACAGCCCACTGTCCCTGGAGGGGCAGGGCTGGCACTCACAGAGCTGAGGACAAGGACTCAGGGCTGGCGATTTGTGACTGGTGAGGCCCAAAAAGATGGTGAGTGTGGAGGGAGAGCACTGAGCTGGGAGCCCAGGAACTGCCGTTGCACGCAGGGAATGAGGAGAGCAGGGAGTCCCGTGAGGCCACCCAGAGGAAGCTGCCCTGGGCAGGAGAGGAAACCGACGTCCCCTTGTGGCATCGAGCTTCTCTCCTGTCTCCACTCCACGACGACTCTCAGAAATGTCTGCTAGGACTTCTGGTTTGTATAAGGACGAATGAAACGATCAGTTTCTCTTCTCTTAGAAAAGGTGACAAATGCCATCTATTAGACACCGGGTGGAAAAGGTAACACAGGTTAAAAGGGGACAAGAGACCTGAGAGGTTCCTGGAGGGGAGAAGAGGGGCTGCTGGAACTGTGGCCCAGGGGATGTGGGACCTTCAAGGTGAGGGTGCCCCAGGGTGCAAAAGCAAAACAGAGTGTTGACAACAGTAAGAACAAGGGCCTCGGGGCTGGGATTGTAGCTCAGCGGTAGAGCACTTGCCTCGCATGCGTGAGACCCTGGGTTCGATCCTCAGCACCACGTATAAATAAATAAAAAAAAAAACAAATGTCTATTGACAACTAAAAAATATTTAAAAAAAAAAAAAAAGAACAAGGGCCTCGTGTGGCAGCGAGTCTGGGTGGTGCCCAGGACACAATGCAGATGGGACGAATGAGGAAACAGAGTGCCCAGGGGTGCATTTGTAGGAAGCAGGCTGTCCTTGGGGCAGAGAGGAGAAAAGAAGCCACACTGAGAATCTCCTGAGAGTGCGAATCCCATTGTCTGGGAAGAAACAATAGAATTAAAATTCAGGTGAAAGGCCTGACAGGCAGCTCTGCCAGCCTAGAGTACAGCTTGGCTGTTCCCATACTGAATTCTTAAGTAGCTGGTTCAGGCACATAGATGACCAACACAGGTCTACACATTAAAATATTAACAACAAAAAAACAGACAACCCAATTTAAGGAGTAGAGGACTTGAAATGGACATTCTCCAAAGAAGATATGCCAGTGGCCAGTAGGCACACGCACAGGTGCCCAAGATCAGTGATCATTAGCAACCTGAAAACCTAAACAGCAACGAGATACCATTCATGCTTTCTAGGGTAACTATTATAAAAAAAATGATAACGACAACTCAGAAAATTACAAATATTAATGAGAGTGGTTCCTGAACAACTTAAACATAAAGTCACCATTCACTCCAACAATTCCATTTCTTCATATTTTCCTAGAAGGATTAAAAGCAGTTTGCTATGCTCTGGATGTGGTATGTCCTCTAAGTGGTCATGTCTTGGGAAGTTGGTCCTTAGCATGATGATGGTATGAGGTGGTCAGTCATTTAGTTCCAGAACTATGAGATGAATAAACAAATCTTTGTTCCTTATAAAGTTCCCAAACTCAGGTTTTTCATTGCAGTAACAAAGAACAGACCAATACAAAGGGTCTCAAAGAGATATTTGTATACCAATGATTATGGCAGCATTATTCATAATAGCTTCAATGTGGACACACCCAAATGTCCTTTGGTGCATGAAGGGACATACAAACTATGGTACGTGCAGAGGTTATTACTCAAGAAGGAAGGAAATTCTGACGCATGCTGCTACACGGCTGGACCTCAAAGGAATTAGACAAAATGGAATGAATGAGTCATGGGAGGACAAATATCACAAAATCCCACTCACCAGATGTACTTAGAGATCATATTCATATAGACAGAAAGCATAATGGTGGTGTCCAGGGCTAGGGGGTGAGGAGAGTGGGGGATTATTGTGAAGTGGGTACAGAGTTTAAACTTTGCAAGATAAAAAATTTCTGGAGACGGCTGGTGGCGATGGGTGCACAGTAATGTGCAAATATTTAATGCCCTGAAGTATCTGTTTAATGATGTTAACATAGTGGTTTTTTTAAATGGTAAGTTTTATGTATATTTAACCACAAATTATCTGCAAAAGATTTCTATGTAGAATAATAAGTTGATTGATTATTGATTGATGGCAATCGTATAATCAATAAGAATAGAAGAAAAACGGGCCAAAGGCTTGCACGGCACTTCACAACAAAATGATTTTCAAATGGACAATAAGTGCATACGGAGACAGTCAGTGCTCATCATCAAAGAAATGAACATTCAAATCACAATCCCAGAGCTATCACTAGTTCGAAGCAAAATGACTCAAATTTTAAAAGTGTTTTTAAAGGAGTGGTGAGGATAAGGAAAACTAGGAATATAACCTGTGGCTAGGGGAAGTGAAAATTGATAGAATCACGTGGAGAACTGTCTGGATGTGTTGATTAGAGCTAAGCACATGAACTCTGCACCCAGCAATTCTGGAGGTACCCAGGGGAAGCGAGGGTGCAGACCCACACGAAGTACGTGGAGAAGGATGGCAGGACGGCTTAGTGGCACCAGCCCCAAGCTGGTCTGTTTCAGAAACCCCCAGCCACAGGGTATCGGAATGTGCCAGGAAAGACAGAGGTTGCTAGGAGATCGGACAGAGGCAGGCTGGTCTAGGGATGTCCACGGTGCAATTTATTAGGGACTTTGGGACAGAAATGGGTCATGGTCAACAGCAAGACAGGAGGAAGGGCTATATATGCCCTAGACAAAGGGGGGCAGCAGCTAAGCAGAACATACCTGACCTTCTGCAAAAACTATTAACTAGTCAAATGACAGTTAAGAGACAGCAGGGACATCAGGGGCTGGCAGGGCTCTCAAGCACGCTCAGCTGACTCTTCATGACTGTGTTTGTCCTCTGGGGTTTAGGATACTTGCCAGGATCACCAGGCAGGCCAAAGGGCAGTTATGAGCAAGTGGGCTGTAGCCACATCTCACTGGAACCCACATTAGAATAATTGAATATATTGTTGCACATGCATATAATGTCATAGTCATTGCAGTAAAAATAAGGATATATAGCTACACATAACTATGTGGACAAATCCCACAAATATTCCTTTGAGACTAAAATAAATATGCACTGTCTAATTTTATCATATGAATTTCCAGAATGGGCAAAACTAGTCAGTGGTGACAGAAATCAGAACATGGATGTGACAGTCACTGCCCCAACACATCCCCCTCTTCATCTCCAGAAACTGAATTTGTTATGCTACTTGGCAAAAAGGACTTTGCAGGTGTCATTACAGTTCCTATTCAGCTGACCTTAAGAGGCAGGGCCAGCTGGGTGGGTCCAATCTAATCCCAGGGGCTTGTGGCTGAGGAGTCTTCCCTGGTGGAGGCAAAAGAGAGGCCAAGCAGAGGGTGGAGGGATCCTCAGTGTGGGAAGAATCTAAGCCCCTTCTGGAAAGCATGAGAAGAAGATGATTCTGCCAACAGCCCCAACAAGATGAGAAGCAGTTTCTCCCCATGACCTTGACCTTGTCAAAAGCCAAGACAAGCTGAAAACCAGGCAGAGCTGCCCGGGCTCTTCCCTACAGTGCCGTGAGGTCAAGAGTGGTTCTGTTAAGTGGCTAAGTTGGTGGTGATTACAACATCCCACATCCCACAGCCCACATCTGTAGAAAACAAGCAGCCACGGAAGACAAGGGGGCCTTTGGGTGTGTAAATACCTCACACATCCATCAGGAAATAGGTGGGACTCTACATCTTCACCAGATATGGGGGTATGTAAGCAAAAATTGGTTAAGCTGTATCCTTGATATTCTCAAATCCAACTAAAAATAGATAATTAGTGAACAATTCATGATTGTCCCATCTAGCTGCCCATTGGTTGCTACTTCCATCTAGCAACAATAGCCAGGACAGAGAAGACCATCCTTAAGGTCCCTGCAGGCCCGGTTACACCAGAGGTGAGGTATTGGTAACTAACATGCAGGGACACTATAAGATTATAGGGTAGAAACTGTAATACCTCAGATAAGCACTGCCAGAGAGGAAAACACACAAACAACATGAAAAAACACGGGAAGAAAATGCCCACAAATAAACCATGATGCTACAACAATAGAATCCATTGACAGCACAGTAGATGAAATGTCAGAGAAGGAGTTCAGAACGTACATAATTAAAATGATCTGTGAAGCACAGAATAATAGAAGACAGCAATAACAGGCAACAATTGATCACTCCAACAAGGAAATTATAAAGCAAATACAGGGAGCAAAAGATTAATTCACAAAAGAGATAGAGACTCTGAAGAAAACCCAAGCAGAAATCCTTCAAATGAAGGAAACAATAAACTAAATAAAAAATTCAATAGAAAGCATCACCAGCAGACTAGACAACTTGGAAGACAGAACCTCAGACAATAAAAACAAAATATATAATCTTAAAAATAAAGTTGACCACACAATGAAGATGGTAAAGAACCATGAACAGAACATCCAAGAATTATGAGATAATATGAAGCAACCAAATCTAAGGATTGTTGGGATAGAGGAAGGCCCAGAGCTACAAACCAAAGGAATGCACAATCACTTCAATGAAATAATATCAGAAACTTTCCCAAACATGAAGAATGAATCGGAAAATCAAATACAAGAGGCTTACAGGGCACCAAATGTACAAAATTACAACAGATCCACACCAAGGCACATCATAATGAAAATGTCTAACATACAGAATAAGAATATAATTTAAAAAGCTGCAAATGAGAAGGTTCAGATTACATACAGGGGGAAACCAATTCGGTTTTCAGCAGATTTTTCAACCCAGACCCTCAAAGCCAAGATATCCTGGAACAACATACCCCAAGTTGTGAAAGAAAATGGGTGCCAACCAAGAATCTTATATCCAGCAAATTAAGCTTCAAATCTGATGACAAAATAAAAATCTTTAATGATAAACAAAAGTTAAAAAAAATTTACAGTGAGAAAACCTGCACCAGAGAACATTCTCAGCAAAATATTCCATGAGGAGGAAATGAAAATCAGCAAAGGGAGGAACTTTTCCTACACTACAGGAAAAGCCAATCAAAGTCAAATTAAAAACCAAAAGTAAACCAAAATGATCAGGAATAGAAACCATATTTCAATAATAACCCTGAATGTTAATGGCCTAAACTCATCAATTAAAAGACATAGACAGGCACACTGGATTAAAAAAAAAAATGTTTTTTAAAAATATTTTTTTAGTTGTAGATGGACACAATATCTTTATTTATTTATTTTTATGTGGTGCTGAGGATTGAACCCAGTGCCTCATGTATGCGAGGCAAGCACTCTACCACTGAGCCATAATCCCAGCCCCATATACAGAATATTTTATCCATCAATGAGTGAACACACCTTTTTCTCAGCAGCACATGGATCCTTCTCTAAAATAGACCATATGTTGTGTCACAAAGCAAGTCTTAGCAAATAAAAAAATAGAGATACTACTCTGCATTCTATCAGACCATAAAGGAATGAAATTAGAAATCAATGATAAAATAAAAAATAGAAGATACTCCATCACCTGGAGACTAAATAATACGCTATTGAATGACACATGGATAACAGAAGACATCAGGGAAGAGATAAAAAAATTCTTAGAGGTAAACAAGAACTCTGATACAACATATCAAAATCTCTGGGACACTATGAAGGCTGTGTTAAAAGGAAAGTTCATTGCACTGAGCTCATTCATTAAAAGAAGAAAAAGTCAACAAATAAATGACCTGACATTACATCTCAAAGCTCTGGGAAAAGAACAAATCAACACCAAAGAAGAAGAAGACAGGAAATAATTAAAATCAGGACTGAAATCAATGAAATTGAAACAATTGACAACACAAAAACTGGTTCTTTGAAAACATAAATAAAATTGGTAAACCCTTAGCCAACCTAACAAAAAGAAGGAGAAAGAAAACTCAAGTTACTAAAATTTGAGGTGAAAAAGGAAATATCACAACAGACATTATTGAAATACAAAAGATAATTACAAACTATTTTTAAAATTTATACTCCAGTAAAACAGAAGATCCTGGGGCTGGGGCTATGGCTCAGCGGTTGAGCGCTTGCCTCGCATACGTGAGGCACTGGGTTCGATCCTCAGCACCACATAAAATAAATAAAGATATTGTGTTCATCTACAACTAAACAAAATATTTAAAAAAAAAAAAAAAAAAAAAAAAAAAAAAAAAAAAAAAAAAAAAAAAAAAAAAAAAAAAAAAAAAAAAAAAAAAAAAAACAGAAGATCCTGAAGACACCAACAAATTTCTAGAGGCATATGATCTGCCCAGACTGAATCAGGAGGATATATACAACTTACACTGATTAATTTCAAGCAAGGAAATAGAAGACACCATCAAAACTTACCAACCAAGAAGAGCCCAGGACCAGATGGATTCTTAGCCAAGTCCTACAAGACCTTCAGAGAAGAATTAATACCAATACTCCTCAAATTATTCCATAAAATAGAAATGGAGGGAACCCTTCCACACTCATTTTATGTGGCTAATATCACCCTGATTCCAAAACCAGACAAAGACACATCAAAGAAAGAAAACTTCAGATCAATATCCATGATGAACATTGATGCAAAAATTCTCAATAAAATTCTGGCAAATTGCATAAAAAACATATTAAAAAGATGTGCTCCATGGTCAAGTGGGTTTCATCCCAGGAATGCAAGGTTGGTTCAACATAATTCATCACATCAATAAACTTAAAGATAAGAATCATATGATTATCCCTATCAATGCTGAGAAAGCATTTGATAGAGTGCAGCACCTCTTCATGTTCAAAACACTAGAAAAACTGGAGAGAGTAGGAACATACCTCAACAGTGTAAAAGCTATCTGTGCCATACTGAAGGCCAACATCATCCTAAATGGAGAAAAATTGGAAACATTCTCTCTGAAAATGGGAACAAGACAGGGATAACCTCTTTCACCACTTCTATTCAACACAGGGACTGGTGTGTACAGGGACCACCTCCAAATGGTTAGTTTAAGGAAGCAAAAGACATGTAAACTAAAAACTATAGAACATGCCAAAAGGCATGAAAAAAAGAGACATACAGAAATGAAAAGACCACTGTTCACAAATTGGAGGATTTTATATTGTTTCGAAGTTAACACTACTTAAAAGATCTGTAGGTTCAATGTAATACCTATTAAAATCTTAATAATGTTTTCTACAGAAATAAAAAAAAATTCATCCTAAAATTCATAAGAAACCTTAAAGAACTCTGAATAGTTAAAACAATCTTGAAGTAAAAGAAAAAACTTGAAGGACTCATGCTGCCTGATTTCAAAATTGACGGCAAAGCTACTGTAAAACTGTATAATACTGGCAAAAAGACAGACAGGAATCATGGAGCTCAGAAGGAAACCCTCAAGAGAAACTTAGATATTTTCTTGTAGAATAATGAAGGTGACCCTTCCCTAACTCCATATACAAAAGGTAACTCAAAGTGGATCAAAGACCCCAAAGAAAGAAATCGATGAAACTCTTAGCAGAAAACAGGGCAAAAGTTCCACAGAATGAGACTGGACAGTGATTTCTCATGAATGACATCAAGACACAGACACAGACACAGACATCGAAAGAAAAAAAATTGATAAACTGGACTCCATATAAATTACAAACTTGGGTCCCAAAGGACACATTCAACAGACTGAAACAGCAACTTCATGGAATGAGAGAGGATATTTGCAAATTACATATCTGAAACGAGATTGGTACTGAGAATATAGAGAGAACCCCTAACTCTCATCCACAGCCAAAAATCTCACCCATTTGAAAAATGGGCAAAGCATTTAGCTAGACGTTCCTCTAACGTACATACACGAGTGGCCCATACCCACATGAGATGCTCGGTGTCACTAATCATGATGGTAAGACCACCAAACCACAAGGAGAATGCATCCTGCACCTGTTAGGATGCCTTTTTTTTTTTTTAAAAGGACAATTGCTGGTGAGGATGTGGAGAAACTGAACCCCTGTATGTTGCTGGGAATGTAAATTGGTGCAGACATTACAGAAATCAACATGCAGTTTCCTTTAAAAAAATTAGAAACAATCATCATTTAATCCAGTGATTCCACTCCTGGGTAAATATCAAAAGGAATTGCAATCTGGATCTCAGAGATACCTGTATCTCAGAGATACACTCCCATTGGAGCATTATTCATAATAGCCAAGGTAGGAAGCAACCTAAATATCCATGAGCAGAGCGGTGGCTCAAACCTGTAATCCCAGCACTTGGGAGGCTGAGACAGGGGAATCGCGAGTTCAAAGCCAGCCTCAGCAACGGCGAGGCGCTTAGCAACTCAGTGAGACCCTGTCTCTACATAAAACACAAAATAGGGCTGGGGATGTGGCTCAGTGGTCGAGTGCCCCTGAGTTCAATCCCCTGTACCAAAAAAAAGGAAAGAAACTTCTTAGTATGATTCCTGGGAGTGTCTTCAAATCGGGGTCCTCCAAGCATGATACATAAGAAAAAGAATGATTCGATCTGAGGGGCAAGGAGGGGTGCCCCCCACATTCACACACTGTACCACAAGAAATCTGGGGGGGATTTTTGAATACAGGGAGAGCCAGGTACATCAACACTTGTGGGCATGGCGTACTGGTCTGTAATCTTGTGACCAGGGGTTTTGTTTTATTTTATGTTAATTGGTGCTGGAGGTTGAACCCAGGGGTGCTTCAGCACTGAGCTGTGTCCCGAGCCCTTGCTTATTAACTTAGTTTTTTATTTTTCACTGAGTTGGGAGTTTGTTTATTTTGTGCAATGGCTGGGGCAGGGGATGTCCTAGAGAATGGAGGCTCTAGAGCCTCTGTGACCCTTCCTTGCTGGGTGCCACTTCTGGCTTTGGGTTTCCTCAGCCATGAAATAGGTGTAACCTGAACAAAGTCCAGAACTGCATGTGGGCCAGGAGGTGGAGGGCCACTCTCAGGAGGAGGTCGGGTAGCCTTGAAAGACGGTGAAATCCTTGCTGAGGCTCCTGGGGACCGTCAGAGGGGCAGGGAGGGGGCCTGCTTTCCCTCCCCCACTTCTCTCATTGGAAAGCCCCTGGCCCGCAGCCCCCAGCCCCACAGATACACTTAAGTAATGATTTCCCAATTCCTTAGGCATTTCTCAACCCAGTCAGTTGACGCCCCATGTGAACCATCATGGCACCTAACATAAGATCTGCCTTCTGCAGCTCTTCCCCTAGAGCCCAGCAGCTCTTCCTGTGACTCAGGTGGTGGAGGCTGGCCTGGCCATCAGGCCCCGGGTTCAATGCCCAGCAATGCAATACAAAACCCAAGATCTGTCTTCCTAGCAAATTTGTAAGTGTATGACCAAGGTACTATTAGTCTCCATTGTGCATATATTTTCCAGAAGTTTATTTTGAATAAAGGAAACTTTGAACCCTTTTACAGACACCGCCTCCTTCCTCCCTTCCCTGTCCCCTGGCAGCCATCTCTATGCCCACTTCATAGGGTTGGACCCCTAGATCTCTCGTGTGAGTGACATCACACACTACCTGTCTTTCTGTGCCTGGCTCCCTGCACATATCAGAGTGCCCTCTGGGTCCACCGCAGTCGCAGATGGCGGGACTTCCCCGTCTTGAAGCTGAATCTCATTGTGTGGTAGGCCTCACTTCTCTTTCTTTTTGCTAATTCTTTTCTTCTCTTGGAGATTGAATGCAGGGGCTAATAATCACCGAGATACATCCAGTGCTGGGATTACAGGCCTACCCCACCACCCCCACCCGACACTAGGAAGTTTCTGGCGTCAGATGCTCATTCTATGAGTATCGTCACCTGCTCCCACTTCTGTCAATCTTGTTATTGGTTCCACAAGTGCAGGAGGGAAAAGGGACCCGGCCTTTGGGGTCAAAACTTGGTACCACTGTGTATAATAAAATGTGGAAAGAATCTAAAAGTTCAGGAACTGGGAGAGGCGAAGAGCCCAGGGTCCTCTGCTTTTCAGTTTCATTCCCTCTCTCCTCCCACGTGGTTCCCAAGGCCCTGCCAGCGCCTAGCAGGCCAGGGGCGGGGCCTGGGCACGGCCAATAGGAGTGGACCTGGGCCTTTCCCCGCCCCCTTCCTCTAGGAGCTTGGAGCACCTGGGGCTGGGCGCCCAGTGAAACTCGTGAGAGGGAAAATCAGGTGCTGGTGACATTTTTGCTGCATGGTTCCAGACACACGTGAGGCCACGGTGTCCCTAAGCTTGTGAAGCCTGTGTGCCAACTAATTCCCTTAGCTATATAAACCACTTTGAGTTGGTTTTGGACACTTAAAACAATAATGCCTAATCTCTCCCTAACTAAAGGACAGTACATAGCCAGGTGTGGTGTACACCTACAATTCCAGCTACTCGGGAGGCTGAGCCAGGAGGATCTTGGGTGTGAGGCCAGTCTTGGCAATCTAAGGAGACCCTGTCTCAAAAATGGGAGTGGGGCTGGAGACATAGCTCCGCAGTAGAGTCGCCATGGAGCATGCACAAGCAAAGCCTGGTTTAATCCTCAGTACGGCAAAAAGAAAAAGAAAAATATTGTATGTAGTCAAAATAATATTTTACAACATAAAAACCTCTATGAGGTCTTGAACCACCATATAATCCTGTATGCCACTCATGGGTATTTATTGTGAAGAATGAAGTCATGCGTACCCATGTTTATAGCAGCACACTGGAACCAGCCTAGGTGTCCATCCTTAGATGAGCGGATAAAGAAAATGTGGTAATGTATACAAAATGGGGTCATAAAAAAATGAAATTATGTCATTTTCAGGAAAATGGATGGAATTTGAGAACATTGAGTGAAAGAAACCAAACTGAGAAGGTCAAGTGTTGTATGTTTTCTCTCCTGTGAAGAAGCCAGAGAGGAGAAAGGAAAAGAAGGTGCGTGGGGGGTGCAGGAGATCTTATGAAAATCAAAAGGAGATCAGTGGAGGACAGGGACCCGAGGGTCGGAAGTGGGGAGGGAGGGGCATGCTGGGGAGTGACATGGGCCAAATAATACTGTTGGACTGCGCATGTTCAACTATGTAAGAACGAATTGTCATTATGTACAACTGTAATGCACAAATAAAAAATGTGGAAAAGACCTGCCCACGAAAACAAATGAAAGCATGGAATGTTAGACATTTCTGCTGAGTGAAAACAGCGAGACAAAAAGTGACAGATCTATAGACAAGCAGGGACCCTGGGGAGACCCTGCGGGGAGGCCACCTGGTGGCGAGCTAAGGTTCTCGCTGCCCTGCAGGTTCTCGCGCTCCCCCTCAGAAGAATCGCACCCCACAGAGGACACAGGAGCCAGGCTCTTTATTCTTATTCTGGAGCACGAGGAGGTGGCAGTGGGGGACAGACATCCCGGCCTGACTCAACCACAAGACAGCAACGTGTAGCTCTGCAGTGCTTCTAAGGTAGGCAGGGCCGGGGTTTCTTGATGTCCACCAATGTACTGATGGAGTTTCAGCTGCACCTGCGCAGACCCTCATTCCGCCTCCCTGTGGTCTCTGCTGTGCAGTGAGGGGAGGGCAGCGGGTTATTGTTCTGTCCACGTGGAGCTCATGGGGAACTAGGCTCATTGCCTTGCTTCCTTGTGTCCTGGAACCTGTCCCCTGGGGTCCTGCTTTCCTATGTGATGGATGGAGGCTGAGGTGGAGTCTCTTGGCTGTCCCAAGATAAGAGATTTTGTTCTGTTCTTCTTTGCAAGAGATCAAGAAATTGTGGGAGAAAAAACAAAACAAAACAAAACAAACAAAACAAAACAACAAAACAAAACAACACAGAACGAAAAAAGAGTTTCTGGGAGAAAAAAAACAGTACAATTATTACATGTCATTGAACTTTAAAATTGAAAAGAGCCAAATACACTGGTGCGTTCCTGTGATCCTAGCTATGGGCAGGCTGAGGCAGGACCATTGCAAGTTCTGGGCTGGCCTGATCAAGTCGTGAGACCCTGGCTCAAAATAAAAAACAAAAATTAAAAAGACTGGGGGCTTACCTCAGTGGCAAAAGTGCCCCTGGGCTCAATCCAGAGAGAGAGGGAGGGATGCAGGGAGGAAGATAATTTGAGAACTTAAGAACTTGGTGCTAGGGCCTGAATATGGGTGTTCCCCCAAAATCCATAGGTCAACACCTAATCCCTAGGGGCTGGCACTAAGAGGCGGGGCCTTGGATGGAGATGAGGTCTGGGGGCGGGGCCCTCACCTGTGGGAGGGGCTCCTATGAAAGGCCCAGGGAGCTTGTTGCCCCTCCCTCCAGCTGAGGACAGGGCAAGGAGGGGCCTTCTGTGAAGCAGAGGGAGCCCTCCCCAGACACCAGGCCAGGCGCTGCAGGCACCTGGACCATGGCCTTGCCAGCCTCCAGAACTGGGAAGGGCGCATTTCTGTTGTTTACAAATTACCTGGTCTCAGATGCATTGTTAGAGCAGCCCGAGCAGACCAAGACACTGGCCAGCCAGGTCACCTCCCTGTCATGCTGGTCCTGGGCTGCCCTTATGGAAGGCCACAGAGAGAGTGGCTTATACAACAACGCATATTTCCCACAGTTCCAGAGGCCCAATGGCCCAGGTCAAGGTGCTGGCCCAGGTCAAGGTGCTGGCCCACTGGGTCCTGACAGAGGCTCCTTCTTTCTGGTTTGGGGGTGGTTGCCTTCTCTGTGCCCTCACAGGACTTCTCTATGTGGCACTTGGGGGACGGGGAGGCCCTCCCTAGTTTCTTCCTCCTCCTGTATGGACACTGATCCCATCTGATTAGGACCCGTCCTTCAGTCTGCATTCAGCCCTCGTCACCTCCCCAAGGTCCCCCACCAACATGCTGCACTGGGCTTAGGCTCCTGACATATGAATTCGAGGGGGACATAACTCAGTCCAGAGCACTCCCTGTGGCTCAGTGACCTCCTCTGTAAAGCCAGCAAGACCCTCTTCCTGGCACGGAGTCCTGAGGGAGCCTCAAGGAGAAGCAGCAGGTGACCAGGTCTGTGCAGGACAGCCTCGTCTGCAGGGGGACTTGACACTGTTTGGACCTTCAGAGCCACCGTATGCTATGTCCTCAGGGGCATCCATGCAGACGTCACTGCCACACACGTGTGTGCACACACACGTTCTCCCTTAAGCCCTCTGGACAACCTGGTTTCCATGGATTTGGGTCAAAGCCCCTCCGCCTCCCCTTCCAAACCCCTGAGCTCACCTGCCGCAGCTGCTCATAGCGGTGGCTGTATCTTGTCACGAGCTCCTCCAGCTCCTGGGCCCGGGCCCTTAGATCTTCTGCAAGCTGTGCCTTCTCTCCATCCTTCAGTTTCTTCCAGTCCTCGGAGAGACTGTACAAATCCCAGGCAAGGGTGGCGGCGGCCATCCCCCCTCCCTTCAGGAGAGCCTTGTTGGTCATTCCCAGTGGGGTGCCGTGAAAGGCCCCTCGAACACGCCTGCTGGTTTGGGCTGAGACTTGGCCACCAGTCACATCATGCTTGGCATCCATGGCCAAGCTTGGGTTGGCTTCGGCTTCCTTGTATGCTTGCCTGTTCTTCCAGAGATTCTGAGAGATATCTTGAAACTTCTGGATGATCTTATTAAAAGCTATGAGAGAGGATATCCTCCCCCCATCCACCTGCTCAGACTCTTTCTCACTGGTGGGCTGGAGGCAATTGGCCTCAGCTTTAAATTTTTCATTGCTGGACTGTTCTAGCAAGTTGGTCATAACACTGGTGATCCCAGCTGCTGCCTCCAATATTTCGCCAGCATCTGCAAGCATCAGGCTCCTTCCTGTGGTTACTGGAACCAGGGCATTCCCCAGGATTTTCATGACTTGAGAGAGGACGGCCGTGGACTTGGCCACTATGTTCATCTTGCTGGTTTTCTCATGGGTGGCCTCGACCTCGTCCGTCAGGGCACGGAGTTTTCTGATGGTTTCTTCTTGTTTTTGTTTCCACTTAGGGAATTCTTTCAAAAATTTTTTTCCAAGCTGTTCCCAAGGAAGTTTTCCTTCATCTGAGAGATCTCTACCTGGTGTCTCCATGATCTCATACAGAGCATCGTCGTTGTCGTCTCAAAGTAAATAGTAAAAAGTGGTTGGGATGTGGCTCTGTGGTTAACACCCCTGGGTTTTATCCCCAGCACAAAAAAATCACTTTTACAGGATAAGGGAACATTAATAAGGACTGTATAAATTATATTCTCAGACGTGTGAATATTAGGTCTGATTTTGTGACTTCTAGTGTTTAATAAGTTCAAGACAGAATTAGACAGGCAGATAGGCAAGGGTCAGATCCAGAGAATGGAGGGATTAAAATGCTAATGCCTTCAGAGCCCTCCTCCATCCCTACCAAGATAACCTGCCCTTGCTCCAGCCTGTTGCTAAGGTAACCCATCCCAGACATTGTCCCTCCCTACAGGGAGTTATAAAAGTTGTTAATTACGCCCCCTTCCTATCCAGATCACTCCAGTTCGGCCCCTCCAGCCACCTGTTTCTCACCTTTTGGCCATCCCACTGAGCATCTCCTGGGCCTAGTCACATATGCAGGAAGGTGATAGATAAGGGAAAGAGAGCAGGAGAACAAAGGAAGCCTAGGACATATAAAAAGCCAGAACAGGGCTGGGATTGTAGCTCAGTGGTAGAGCGCTTGCCTCGCATTCCTGAGGCACTGGACGATCCTCAGCACCACATAAAAAAATAAATAAAGATATTGTGTCCATCTACAACTAAAAAAATATTTTAAAAAAAGCCAGAACACCCTCACTTCTTGGGATACCAGGATACCAGCTATAGCCCCCTTTATCCCTCCTGGGAGATGTCTATGTTACCCCCTTTTTAAATAAACTCTGCTTTATATTCTCGCCTCAGTGCGCTTCTCTAATGTTACACTTCAGCATGTGCGGAAGCAGGACTCGTCACTGGTAACCAGCAGTATCATATTTGGAGGTCCCACCAAGATCTACTCTGAGATAAGCTCCTCTCCATGCACCCCACATCTGTTTGAGGTGCATCTTTCTGTCTCTTTCTTTCTGGAGGATGGTAGTGGGCACCTGTGGGCTATGTCAATGCAGCAGTGCAGCCATCACATTTCAAGACTCGGGTGAAAGGTTTCCAGGCCTAGGCGGTTCCCAATCACCTGTTCTGTGCAGAGCAGGCAGGTTGGGTCCTGTAGAAGCCACTTCCTCCTTTTCTTTCCAGGCCCGGAGAGTGACTGGCATAAGTACACAGTGTCTCCAGTCCTGGTCTACCTCGGATACCTGGAGATGTGTAAAAGGACTGAAGCGACTGTGGGATTCTGGCCCAGACCATCTCAGGTGAATTCCAAAGGTTGCTTCTTCAGACCCCACTCCCACCTGCCCTAAGGGGTATCTAGGGTGACTGGGCCCTAAGCAGCACTGAGGGAAAGCCCCAATTATTTGCCTCCCTATGGGCCATCCCAGACTTTTCTGCACCCCTCTTCAGGGTGCTTCCCTTCCCTGCTGACCCAGACATTAGCAATTCAGACTATAGGGCTGAAATAAAGGCACAGGATGATTAGTAAGAAAACACCCAGGTTCCCTTTATTTGCATAGTAAATCTCTACAAGCCAGTTTAGAATCTCTCATTACTGTTTTTATGCTCAGATGTACTCAGTGTATTTAAAAAAAAAAAAGTTGCGAGAGAGTCATTCTATTTTAAGCAACCCCTCTATTAAATGCCCTCCTCTGGGAAAAGGGCATTTGCTAGGCACCTAACAACCAATAGATATGCCCCCCACCCCACCTCCAGAGATCCCTCTAGGCCACAAGGCAGGAAAATAAACAAATCAATGTACAGGGGTACAATCAAGGTTTATAGTGGTAACGGAGAATCAGCAATGCCCTTAAGGCTGAATTCTCCAGGTCCAGGTGTCTCCAGCTCAGGGCAAGCTGGAATCCCTAGCACTTTGCCAAAGAAGGCCAAAAATAACTTTGGCAAAGAAGGATGATGAGAGATGGGTTTTCTGGACCATAATGAAGCTCAAGTTTAGGGAGATCTACTTTGGAAAGTGAACAGTTTTCTCCAACATGGGTGGAAACTTCTCTCTTGACAGTTGTAGCTTCACTGCTAGTCTACACACTGGGAAATTACAGATGACCAAGAAAAGTACCTGGTTTTTATGTGTTTTCAGGGCTATCCTCAAGTGCTGCCATGAGAAGAGAAGGCCTTAAAAAATCACCTACTAAGGAAGAGAAGTCAAGGGAACCCCCTCCAACATAAAACAGATAAGAACAAATTTAGGGAGATCTTTGGAGGGTCCAAATAAGTATATTGAGGTGTTTCCGAACTTCTGCCAGATGTTTAACCTCACCTGAAAAGATATGCTATTACTTAACCAAACTTTAGCCTCCAATGAGAAGGAAGCCACCCTAAAGCAGCTAAACAATTTGGGATGACGGACATCTCGCCCATGCCTCAGCAACACAAACTAGAAACAAACCTAATTATCCGTCCAGAGCACAGACAATTCCCAGAAATGATCCTAGCTGAAAGACAAATGATGAGCAGAAAGCCTGAAACATTGTTATAAAATGTCTTCAGGAAAGTCCTACTATTTTCATGAAAAGGCTCAGGGAGACAGTAAAAACACACCACCCTAAACCCTGAATCTATAGAGAGCCACCCACTTTTAAAGGATAAATTTGTCATTCAGTCGACCCCAGCCATTCCTAGGAAATTACAAAAATTAGCATATGGCCTTAATCATTCCTCAGATAACATCCTGCAGCTTACAACTTACATTACTTAAAAAATAGAGAATGAGAAAAAGGAAAGAAAGAATATAGAGCCAGAAAAAGACTGAAGTGCTTGTCTTGGTCCCAGGAGGAGTAGTAAACTTCCCAGATGGGAAAAGAAAAGGCCAAATTCCTCCACACAGGCCTGACAAGCCCCCAAGTTGATTCTAATGGTTCCTGTAACTCCAGTCACCACATAGGACCTCCTGCTTCTCTGCAGGGAGCCCAAATATCAGTTTCCTGTTGAATTCTGTTCTCACCTCTTTCTCTATAACTCTTCAAGGGGTGTCTGAACAGCCTATTACCAAAAAAGTTTATTCTCCCTTTGAGTTATAAGCAGGCTTTGGAAGCCTTTAAGACATTAAAAACCAGGGCTGGGGTTGTGGCTCAGTGGTAGGATGCTCACCTTGCATGTGTGAAGCACTGGGCTTGATCCTCAGCACCATGTAAAAATAAAAAGATTTTTTATATGGTGTCCATATTGTATCCATCTACAACTAAAAAAATATTTTTAAAAAAAAGACATTAAGGGGCTGGGGTTGTGGCTCAGTGGGGTTGTGGCTCACTGATGTGTGGGGCACTGGGTTGGATCCTCAGCACCACATATAAATAAATGAATGAATAAAGGTCCATCAACCACTAAAAAAAATTTTTTTTTAGAAGACATTAAAATGGGCTGTACTTCAAGGCCCTGCCCTCAGCTTACATATGGAGCAAGATATAGCCTATTTTTCACAAGAGGGGAGGAATAGTTCTAGTAATGATCACATAAAAGAATGGATCTATTCAACAGTCAGTAGCTTATCTCAGTAAGGAACCTACTATGGCTCATTCTCAAAAGTAATAGAAAATAAGGTATCATAATTTTTGACACCCAAACCAACTAGGAAAAAAAAAATGTTTAAAACACCGTAGGTGTGAAGTTTGTGCTCTGAACAGCAGTTTTCCCCAGATCCTTCTAGATCTCAGGCAGGACATACATTGAAATGTAAATGGAAGAAGACTGCAGGCTCCATAGACCAGTCTGAGACCCAAGGTAAAAAAAAAAAAAGTGTCTTACCTGAACTCACGTTAGCCTGAATCAAAAAAAAAAAAATTGTTTGGTACTTTACTAGTTATTAGCTGGTCATTTTTTCTAGGACTCTTGTTTTTTCTTAAATTCTATATATTTTTTGAGCTCATGATTTTGATCCTATGTACTTGTTAATGTCTTTGTGATCAATCCTATTTTTTATTCAACTATGGAGTTTTTTAACATCTGTAACATTGTGATGGAGACTTCTCTACAAAAAGCTACAAGGCTTTTGCTTTTGTATATATGCACACTTGCATATCGTGTTGTCTGTCTATATATGTGCGTATGTCCATATATCATGTACATGATATCAAAATTGGCATAGATAATGAGTGTTCATAAATTAAGATCTAAAAAATGGTTCCAAATACCTTTAATTCACATAATTTAAAAAGGTTCAATTTAAATTGGGTAAACAAAAGTAAAAATGACTTTAAATTTACTTAAGTCTCTCTAGGTGATGAGAGGACTAATAGAATGTTGACATCTATAAAATGTCTAGTGCCTTGTTTCTAGGACTTTTCTTCAACAAAGGAGAGATGACTAATACTGTTCAATACACATGTTTGATATCTTGGTTTTTACAATAAAATAAGTAATTTAGATCTGACATGTATGGGATTAATTATAAATGTGTTTGTTAGAAACAACTGATTAATTTACAAAGTTAAAATGCTAGCTATTAAATATAATACCAAGTACTCTTAATTCCTTGAATCCCATAGGGTAACATTATGGGTGTTTTCATAAAATGGTAAGTATAACAAAGGTTTAAAATTGCTTTGTCATCACTGAAAACAAGGTTACTGAGAGTTTAAAGACCCAACAGGTATAATTCTATATACTTGAACATTGTGTTTTCATGAAATGGTAAACAGATATGATTTTATATACAAAGGTCCAAGAGTTTCAACTGTGTTTCAGTTAGAATCCTGTGAATAACATAAAGTACTTCTTCTCATTAAAATGGAGTAATTTGTCTAAATTCAGAAATTCACAAGGATTGTTTCAGATTGTGAACAGAAAAAGGGGCTAAGAAATGGGAAAGAGAAATTAATAGGTTCTAGGTATGAAAACTACATTTAATAGAAGCCAAAGAACGTGTTTCTGGATAAGACAGTCTTTGCGTGATGAAATAAACAAGAGTTTAAGTAAGTAATGAAGAATATCTGTGTAAGTAAAGGGCAAATTTCAACAAGTTTGTGTGTAACTAAGATATATATATTTGTGTGTGTAACTGAGATATATATATATCTATATATATATCTATCTATATATCTATATATCTATATATATCTTTAAATATCTTTCATATATATATCCCTAAGGTCAAATGTTAATGTACTGATATAAATCAAAGTTGAATCTATATGTTAAAATGGCAAGGAATTCTTAAAACATTAATTTACTAACATGATGTCTGTTAAGTTTTATTCTTTAGAGCAACTAATCTCAAAGAAATTAAGGTTTATACAACTGTGGTTAAACAACAACTGTTATTTTGAAGTATTGTACTATGTTATTTCTTTAAGAGCTAAACTTATTTAATAAAAAAAACAATGTAATTGTGCTGCTATTACTCTTCTTTGTATATTAAGCGTGTTTATATCTTCCAGTCATGCAAGTCTTTAAGGTAAAAGGTTTAAGAGCATTATATTAGGGCTGGAGTTGTGGCTCAATGGTAGAGCACTTGCCTTGTATGTGTGAGGCACTGGTTCATTTCTCAGTACCACATATAAATAAATAAAGTCCATTGACAACTAAACAAAACAAAAATTTAAAAAAGGTAAAAAAAGAGCATTATATTAAGTTGGTGTTCTCCAAACTAAAGCTGAATGGCAATTTTAGACTTATGAGGATAACGAATTTATTGAGGATTTATTTATATAATTATTTATATAATTTAATGTTCTGCTATCAATAGATATATAAACTTTTATGTTACTTTTTATACTGGGGTAAAATTTAAATGTATTTTTAAATTAAAGGGAGCTTAATCTGCTTAAAAGTTAATATGATAAAACACAAAAGCATTTTGCTACTTTTTTCCACACAGAAAAATTGAAAGCCCTCTCAGCCTTTCTTTAATTCATGTTTCAGATGTAATATATTGTGTTAGCTAACATTCATGTGGAATCAGGAAACAATATATGTAAACTTTGTAAAATGATATTTAAGAAACAAATTTCAGCTTCAGAACTAGAACATTTCACCTAACATTTGTGAGGAGCTCCACCTTACCTGAGATAAGCCTCTGCCTCCCACCTTATTACATGTTACAATGACTTCAAAGTAGGCCAGACTTCAGTTCATTTAAAGTTGTGTTTAAAAGATTGATTTTTATTGTAAGGATTACTGTGATCTCAAACAAGGGATATAATATATAACTCAGCCAGAAGTCAAGATAGATGCTACACAAACTAAATTTGTTTTTATTCTTATTAATTTTATTTTATATTATAAACTCTATAACTGTTGCCTGTTAATGTTTTACAGAGGTACTGCTTCAAGAACACACAACCTGGGTTAATTTAAGATAATAATTCATCACCTACAGGACAGATAGACATTGAAGTTAAAGCCCAGACTGGTGAGACTGACTTGCTAAATGTTTAAGACCAAGACTTAAAAATTAAAGTTAAATCGAAAGGGCCAAGAAAACCAATATTTGGCTCTTGCCCTCTGAGTCAGTCTCAACGATCTTTGCAACTCTGAGCCACATAACCTCCCAATCAGGGAGATTAGTGAGACCACTGGAGAACAAAAAGTCAATCAGTGCACTTGCTATGAAAAGGAGGGTCACTGGAGAAAGGAGATATCCCTAATGCTTCCAAGGGAAGCCACATGGTCAGTGAGACCTCAACCCATGCTATTGCAAATGGCACTAGCAGAGGTAAGAAGCTGCTCTCAAGTTCCCCCATCAGTGACCCCTGTGTAAACTCAAGTGACTCTTAACTATATTTTTCTCTTTTTTCATTCCTAATTTTTTAAATTTATTTTTAAAATAGAAGAATGCATTTCAAGTCATAGTACATATACGGAGCACAATTTTCCCTTCCTCTGGTTGCAAACAAGATAGAGTCACACCATTCGTGTCTTCATACATGTACCTAGGGTAGTGATGTCCATCTCGTTCCACCATTTTTGCTATTCCCCTTCCCACTGTCTTCCCCCACCTCCCCCCTGCTCCATCCAAAGTTCCTCCAGTGACTCCTAACTATAGACAGGAGCAAAAGTCAGCTTGACTTGCTTTATCTTAAACACCTAGCAAAACCAGTTAAAACCAAAACATAGCCATTCCTAGGCATTTTAAAAAAAGAAACAATTAAATGTAACTTAAGATTTATACTTGTGAGCCCCCAGAATAAATAAGACTGGAGGCTACAAAAGAGAGATCCTTAGGCAGGAGTGCCTGATAACTTTCAAGAGAAACTGCCATAGCCAGAAGTTTTTAGTCAGTTTAAGGCCTACAGATCTTCCTAACCTCCTACACAGGTAGGTCTAATCAATGTTTGCTAGTATCATTCTCTAAACATAAGTACCAAAATAAAGGAATCTCTACTAAACACAGAGGTCATACCAGTAAAAGGATTTTACAAAATCAGATGACATTAAGTAGCTTAACTGCATCTTATGGGGATGAACATCTGTGACATTAAAAGTTAAATGTACTTACATCCCTGATAACTCTGACAATATTAAAGATTTACATTTCTAAATAAAGGCCTTGTCCTCTCTGGTATTGTTTCATGAGGACAACATCTCAGCTCTTATACCTCCTGGTGAGAGATTATTGACTTCTATCATCTTCATAATATTCATTGACATGTTCCAGATGCTACAACATTTATTTTGTATTAATATCATCCCAGTACTCATGTCTTTTTGTTTCTCTCTCATAGAAGCACCCACCCCGATGACTTTACAACCTGTTCTTCCCCAACCAGACTTGATCTGACCCAACTTCTAAAAGGGAACTCCAAACTGCTTGCCCCACCTCAATGTTGCCTGCTCTCCACACGAAGCAGTCCTAGCAGTTGTCTCTCCTTCTCCTTACAGCAGTAAGGAGTTCCTAAAATTATAGGAGGTAATGAAGCCAGAATTAGACAGGCAGGTAGGCAAGGGTCAGATCCAGAGAATGGAGGGATTGAAATGTTAATGCCTTCAGAGCTCTTCCTCTACCCTTAAGATAACCTGCCCCTGCTCTAACTTGTTGCTAAGGTAACCTGTCCCAGGGATTGTCCCTCCCTACAGGGAATTATTAATTATGCCCCCTTCCTTCCCAGATCACTCCATCTTAGCCCCTCCAGCCCATCTGCTTCTCACCTTTTGGCCATCCCACTGAGCATCGCCTAGACAGTAGGCAGGAAGGAGAGAGATAAGGGGAAGAGAGCAGGACAACAAAGGAAGCCTAGGACATATAAAAAGGCAGAATGCACTCATTTCTTAGGATGCCAGGATACCCGCTATGGCCTCCTTCTCCCTCCCAGGAGAAGTCTATGTTACCCCCATTTTAAATAAACCTTTCTTTATATGCTTGCCTCAGCCTGATTCTCTAATGTTATACTTCAGCATGTGAGGAAGCAGGACTTGTCACTGATAACCCATGCTATCAAAGTTACAAGAGACCCATGTTTGGTTTGGACTGAGCTCCTGCACGCCTCTCCAACAGACCAGACCAAAAACCAAAATGGAGTCACTCAGGTCCAAGTTCCAAACTCAAGCTGAGTTGACTTCTGACCTTCAGAGAAGTCAGGGGAGGTGGTAACAACCCAAACAGGCCAGTTTCAAAGTTCCCGCTGCCTGAATCCTGCTTCTTCTCTGACTATAAGAGCAACATTTTCTGCTGAGCTCATTGGAACATTTGCTCTTTTTAATGGAATTGCCACCTGATTCTAGAATCAAAAATAAACCCGTTAATTTCTCAAAATTAAATTTGATGTAATTTTGTCTTTTAACAAGAAATACATATTTGGTCATCCTACATGTTTTTGGCCTGAAGCAAATAAAACCCTTGGATTTTCCTAAGTGATGAGTGCAGCAAAAATGAAAAGCTGTCTGACCCCTTTCAACTGGCTCTTTTTCTTTCTTTTCTTTTCTTTTTTTTTTTTTAGTACTGAGGATTGAACCCAGAGGCTTTTAGCCACTGAGCCACATCCCTAGCTCTTTTTTTCTTTTCCTCTAAGTTGCTCATGGTCTTGCTAAGCTGCTGAGGCTGGCTTTGAACTCACAATCCTTCTGCCTCAGCCTCCCCAGCTCCTGAGATTACAGGTGTGAGCACCTGGTACAATTGAGTTTCTGTTAAATGTGATTTTTGGAAAGTCCCTCCAGATGGCTGGTGGCCAGGGAAGCAGCCTATGATTCTGGCTAAAACCTTTAGCCCACCTCTGACTTACAGGAGGAGAGGGGCTCCAGACTGACAGTCAGCAAGAGCCAACAATAGTAACTGAAGCCTCTGTATTGAATTCTTCATGAAAACCCAAAGGGACAGGGTCAGGAGCTTCCCAGGTAGTAAAACAAGAAGGTGTCTGGGGGATAGCATGCCTAGAGAGCGCGGGATCCGGAGTCTGAAGGCCACTCCTACAGAGGCTGAGATTTATGTTTGGTGACTGAGTGGGAGGGTCTGGTGGGCTTGAGCTCCCAGCCTGTGGGACCCTGATGCTAGCCCCAGGGTAGTGTCAGAATTGATTAACTTGGAGGACACTCCTTGGTCCCCACTAAAAAGTGCAGGATTGAGCCGGGCGTGGTGGCACGCACCTGTAATCCCAGCACTTAGGGAGGCTGAGACAGGAGGATCGCGAGTTCAAAGCCAGCCTCAGCAACAGGGAGGCGCTAAGCAACTCAGTGAGACCCTGTTTCTACATAAAACACAAATAGGGCTGGGGATGTGGCTCAGTGGTCGAGTACCTCTGAGTTCAAGCCCTGGTGCCAAAAAAAAAAAAGTACAGGATTGTTTGGTCTGGGAAGCTCCTCCCCTGCCATGGATCTGGTGACAGAAGTGAATTGGTGTGGGTGTCAATGTGAGCAGCCAAGAGGAAAGAGGGTTTTCCATATGTTAGGAGAACTAAGTCAACATCTGAAGGCTAGGCCACCATCCACCTGCCTAGGCCAGGGAAGGGAGGAGCTGCTGTATCTTTTTGGAGAAAGGGACACTTAAATTGACTGATTGATTGATTGATTGCACAAAGGTGCCAGCTGCCTACATCCATGTGTCCCCAGAGCTGTATGCACGAGAGGATGGGTGGGGGAGTTTTTCAATAGGGTCCTTGACTGCTTTGGTGTGAATGTGCTGTGTTGAAACTCAGGTTGAAGTTTGATTCCAGTCGTGAGGTTAAAGCCACAGACTGGGGACCCCGAAGGGAAGAGTAGTAATGAAGCCAGAATTAAAAACAGTCAGTCAGTGTCGATAGGCAATCGTGTAGGAGAGAATGGAGGCCACTTTGGGTCTGGGAACTTGGAGACTGCCCCTGAGGTTTCTGAAATACTAATGGCTTCAGAGCCCTTCCTCCACCTGCTCTTACTCCAACCTGTTGCGAAGGTAACCTGTCCCAGGAATAGTCCCGCCCTATAGGGAGTTGTAAAAGTTGTTAATGTCCCCAGGGCTGCTTCCTGCCACTGATTCCTGACACATAACTCCATTTGGCCCTTCCCCCTGCCCATCTGCTGCTCACCACTTGGCAATTCCACGAGGGGCATCTCCTAGTCACTAGGAAGGAAGGAGAACAAAGAAGGTCTGGGATGTGTAAACGGGGCAGGACGCTTTCACTTCTTGGGAGCCCAGGATACCAGCTATGGCCCCGCTCTCCCAGGAGGAGACTGTGGTACTACCTTTTAAATAAAACCTGCTTCACGTGCTTGCCTCGGCATGCTGGTCTAATGTTCAAACTTCAGCATGTGAGGAAGCAGAACTCGTCACCAAGAACTGGTGGGATCAATAACAGGCGAGCACTGTCCTAGCGCTGACCCCTGGAGCGCCACACCCCTTAGAGCACAAAGGAAGAGGAGAAGCAGCCAGACATGGAGGGGACTGGAGGGGACTGGATGGGATGGGGCTGATTCCAGGGAAATGTGTGAATATGATTGAAAGGTGTCCCCTTGGTTTGGGGGTCTCGCTTTTGCAGTGCTGGGGATCCACCCACAGAAGGCAAGGGCTCTGCCATGAAGCCTCAACCCCAGCCCACCCGCATTTTTCAATGTCTGGGCCAGCTTGTTTTCCATTTTTATCAAATCAAGGCATCTCTGGGCTCCACTTCCCAGTGGTGAACTGGCTGGATGGGAGGGAAGCCTACCCTGGTAGACAGGAGTCGTTTCTGTGGTCCCCATGATCAAAAGGGTCTCTCTGCTCCTCTTTGTGTTCAGAACGGCAGGCTGTCCTGGCTGGCAGTGGAGCTGTTTGTCCTCTCTACAGGAGAAAGTTCACCTTCCATTAGCAGAGGCCCAGGTGGGTGCAGTGGGTTCAAGCCTCTCTCGGTCCCTTACCAGGTCTGCAATCTCAGGCAATGTCCTCGCTGCTCTAAGTTTCTCTTTCTTCATCCATGAAATGACTGGCAAAATACCTTGCTCAATAACTGCTAAGAACATAGTTCCTGCATTTTTCATCATTATAAACAGGATTAAAATATCCTCTATCCAGAGGACAGGATGCTGGGACTGGATCAGAAAGCTGAGCCCAGTTCCTGCTTCTTACAAGAGGTACATCTGAAGCTGCGGGGGCCCTGGTTTCTCCCAAGAGGAGCTGAGCCCAGAGCCCGAGGGCCCCCCAAGCATGCACTGTTCCTCACTGGCTGGGAGGCAAACCCAGTCGCCCTGAGGACAATCATTTTTCCTGAGCCAGGGGCCAGGAGCCAACCCAGGCGCCTGCTCCTTCAGGAGGCCAGCAGCTGCCCTCCCTCCTTAGCCTGCTGTCCCTCCTTTTCCAGGTCGGAGGAAAAGGGCCACCCCCACCTCTGTCCTCACCTCTCTGAGGGTCTCTGGTTCTGCAGCAGCGAGCCATGAACATCTGAGCTGCACAGGGCCAGAGGCAAAGGCAGCTGGCCTGTCCAAGCCACAGCCTCCCAAGATATGCTGGAGGCTCCATGGGCGGGGTCGGTGCATGTCAGGTGCTGGGTTGCTACAAAGCCAGGCACCAACCAGCAAGAGGTAGGTTCCAGGAAGAGCCAGGTTTTCCCTTCAAAACTCCACTTTTCCTTTCATTTTTGCCTCTCCAGTAATTGAGCAGCTAGGTGGATTTGCACAATCAAAGTGGGAGTCGGTGGGGGCTTGGCTGGCGGCAGGGTGCTCGCCCAGCAGGCCTGAGCCCTGGGCTTTCCTCCCCGCGCAGAGAAAACCAGAGCCCCAGCCGCTGAGGGGCCACGTAATGAAGGTGTGGCAGCGACCCTGTGGTCCAGAAGGCCGCTTACAGATGCAGTGGGGTGAGGGGGCTGCTCAGCTGCCTTGACCTTGGCGCCCCATCTGTGAAGTGGGTATTAAAACAGCCCCTCCGCCTCAGAGCTGCCCAGGGAAGCCGTGAGCAAGTCACGCAGCACCTGCTGCACCCAGTGTCTGGATTAAGGGCAACCACCTGTGGCAGTTATAAAATTGCTTCTCCGCCACATCTCCTGTCGGTACCTGGGCCTGTCGTGACCCCACGAGGGAGACCTTAGAGGGCCAAGAACTTGCACCTGTAATTCTCCAGTGCAGAATGCTCTGAGACCAGAGACTGAAGTAGTTAATTCACTCGGTGTCAAAACCTGACCTGAACTGGCCCGCATTTTCTCATGATTTTTATCTATGCCACGTAATTTGAATATCCCTGGATATTTGCTATGCATAGTGCATAAATACCAGTGTGTTTGACTCAGGGCGACTGCTAATGGGTTACAGAATAAATAATATCCGCATCTTATTATTTCTTTAAAAATACCCAAATTGGAACTTGGAAATTCTCATGGCCCTAAGGTTTTGGGAAACAGGAATGTGGTTCTGAATCTCCTCTTTTGCAGATGAGGAGCCTGAGGCCTACACAGGGTGAGTGGTTATCCTGGGGTCCCACAGCTGAGCCATGGTGAACGTCTCTGTGTCTGTGGGGAGGAGCTCACAGCAGGGTTATAGGCTAAGGTTTGTGTGTCTCTCCAGCATCCATGTGCTTGCTGGTCTTAGGGACCATGTGTTGCTCGTATTTACATGCCCAGAAGTCTCCAGTGATTGACATCTTGGCAGGTCACACCCATCTCAGGAGCTGCAGCTACAGCAGGTCAGCCCATGTCTAGTGCTGTGTGGGACTTTTACATGGTGGTCCACACACAGCCCACAGATGGATGGCTCTCTACATTTCCCAAATGATAAAGTATAATACCTCTATGCACAACTGGTGCTGAAAGCTCAGGTCTTATCCCCAATGACAACATAATAATGAGAACATGGTTTTGAGATAAAAGAAAAAGAAATTTTTTTTGCCTTGCTAGCAAAGGAGAAACACTGGGGACTCCTGTCCCAAAGGCTGTAATTCTGTTCATCAGGTGAAACAGGGGGCTTTTAAAGAGTGACTCAAAGGCTACATTCCATGAGTTCTCTGTCTGGAGTTGGAATTCCCTTGTTAATTTGGGAGAGAGTCATTTCTGAGATCTTCTGGTGCCATCCCCAGAGTCTGGATTATGTCATTTCTAGGACTGTGTGTGTGCTCGAGGATGGATAACTCTGTCTAGGATGGGGAAGAAAGGTAATCCTGTTTCCCCTGAGATGAGGGAGGAGGAGAGACTAGGGAGGAGCAAGGAGAGAGGAAGAGAAAGAAACATGTCCATTTAAAAAACAAGTCACAGTGGCAGAGCAGTAGCGGTTACATTCAAAGCATAAAGTAGACACTGTTACATTTCCCCACCGTCAATTTCTATGGAAAAATTAACCATCACTTTTCCAAACTGCTCCATACTGAAAGGGGTAAAGTTGGGGGAAGTGATCCAAAGTCCCGGTTCTCTATCAGGTGGTATATGGACAGTGAAGGGTACTCAGCCTCAGAGCAGTCCAGAGATCCACAGGGGCAGAGGGCAGGCGGCTGAACAAGGCACACATAGGGCAGGGATCATGATAAGTCAACAATAAAGACAGTAAAGCATGACCTTTTTTTGTAAACAATTACCACAAAATCAATTCAGATTTCAGCCAGTCTCTGAAAACCTTGAGGACAGCAACTCATAATCTTATCAGTGAAAAACAGAGTTTATCAATATATGAGGTTAAGAAGAATTATAGGTATATGAGATCATGCTCAAATTGACTCAGGACAAACTTGGGATTCTAGAGTCCTTTGTGGTCATTATTATTCAGTGTTCCCACAACAAGAACCCTTCCTTTATAGCCTCCGGTGTTACTGTTGCTAGGGCTGACACAAGTGTACATCTTAAGTTATGTTAAAAAATTTCATTGTTTGTCTTTTTAATGTCCATGTAGGACTGTGCTGGTAAGCTATACTCTCCTGCCAGGTGTTTAAGACCAAGTTGGTCAAAACTGACCTGTTCCAGGGCTGGGGTTATGGCGCAGTGGTAGCGTGCTCGCCTAGCATGCATGAGGCACTGGGTTTGATCCTCAGCACCACATAAAATAAAAAATAAAGATATTCTGTCTACCTACAACTAAAAAAATAAGTAAATACATATTTTTTTTAAAAAAAAACTGACCTGTTCCTATCTACTCTTCAGAGTCAGCTGAGATCCTCAGAGATCACACTGGGGGGACATGTGTGAAGCCTCCTGGCTCCTTTAGCTTTCCTCTATCAGTAATGCCACCTGCCAGGATGAGTCAGGGTCCTGATGACCAAATGTGGCTTCTCTTGGAAGCATGAGGGACATTTCCATCTCCAATGACCTTCCTCTTTGCAAAACATGCCATGGTTGGCTTCCTGTTCTCTAGGGGCCTCTTGATCTCCCTGATCAACAGATTGGGCGACTCACCAGAGTTGCAGGACCCAGAGAGGCGTTGTTAGAGGGCAAGGGCCAAAGTGTTGGCTGCTTTTTCCTTGGCCCTTTTACTTCTTTGACTTTGGTCTCCAAGTTTTGGTTTTAATCACACAGCAAACCAGTTTCACCAGGCTTAAAGAAGGAATAACAGGTTATAACTTCAATATCTATGGTTTTACAGATACCCCTTTCATTTAATTGGGTTGAGTATTAGTACTGGAAATCAGCATTATATACTATCCGCCCTGGAGATAATGGCTTATTATCTCACATTAACCCAGGTGGTTGTTGTTGTTGTTTAGAAGCAGTAACTCTGCAAAACTCTAACAGGCAACAGTTATAAAGTTTACAAGGAAAAACAAAATGAAATTAAAAGAGCAAAAACATAATCAGTTTGTATAATAACTATGAACCAATAAAAATGAATTTTATTCTCTTGAATCTTTTAATTGGTTATATATCATATTTCCTGCTTGATATCACAGTAACCTTACAACAAAAATCAGTCTTTTGAACACAACTTTAAATGAGCTGAAGCCAGGGGCTGGGATTGTAGCTCAGCGGTAGAACGCTTGCCTCGCATGCGTGAGGCCCTGGGTTCGATCCTCAGCACCACATACAAAGCAATAAAATAAAAGATATTGTGTCCATCTATAACTAAAAAAAAAAAAAATATTAAAAAAAATGAGCTGAAGCCAATTCTACTTTGGAGCCATTCTAACATGGAGTAAGGAGGGAGGCAGAGGCTTATCTCAGGTAAGGTGGAGCTCTTGACAAATAACATACTACAATATCACATCTGAAAAATGAGTCAAACAAAGGCTGAGAGATTTTATCTTTCTTTTTGTGGAAAAAAGGACAGAATGCTTCCGTGTTTTACAATGTCACCTTTAAACAGATCAGGATCTCCTTATTATCTTCCAAAAATACATTTAGATTCCAGTGTGAAGAGTAACACAAAATTGTATATGACTTATTGACAACAGGTTACTTCATCTAGCTATAAATCATCAAATGATATGAATAAATACCAACCAAATTTGTTATTTCTATACAAATTCAAGACTTTTACTGATAATTTTAGTTTGGATAACAGCAACTTGGCAAAGTGCTCTCCTAAGCTTTACGTTTAACTAAGTTTAACTTGTAAACTCCAATTTAGAATCCAGAGTGCACAGTAACAATAATCACAGGTCTGCATGGGTTAACCAAAACCATAGGATAGACTTGAATCTCTTAGACATTTGGGAAAAGTGTTCATAACCAGAAATTGACTTAGTCAAAGCAAACAGATAGAAGACAGGTCTTCAAATGACAGTTTGGCCCTGCTATGTCAGATACAATGTATAAAAGAGAGCACTTATTGCTTAACTTGCTGGCAAACTTACATAAACTTTCATTTTGTAAACTTTTATGTAACACTTAGACCAGGCTGAGACAGATATAGTTCTAAGATACATACTTATACCTACTCACATGTATTTTGGGTATAAACAATATTGTTATAACCTAAGTAAATGTTGTTTGTTTGACCAGGTACAAAGTAATCATTTAAGACTTTAAAACAGGTATAAACTCTAACTCCTTTAAGACTTAGTTCCCACAAATAATAAAACCTAACAAATACAAGAAAATTGTGTTGATATAAGAGCAGATCAGTGTTTCAGACTTTGTTTCATATCAGTACATTAAAGTTTCAATAACTTTGACTGACTGTGCTAATTACAGCCAATTGAATCACAAACACAAACTTTTTGAGACTTACCTTCCACCAACCCTCTGTCACTTACTGAGACACTCACAACTTTACATGTTAGTTTTGTCCCCTTTCATCTTGGGCTTTAGCACAAGAATATTACTGTACCAGAAAAAATACTTTCACATCCAGAAACTTTTCTTTTACCTTTCAATTTTCCATACTAAAATATATTTCCATACCTATAACTTTCTTTTTCTTTTCTAGTTTTGGATCCTTTCTTAAATTCATAATCTTGGCTGGGGATGTAGCTCAGTGGTAGAGTTCTGTGAGGCACTGGGTTCAATTCTCAGCACAACATATAAATAAATAAAATAAAGGTCCATGGACAACTAAAAAATTATTTTAAAAATTAATATTCTGAAACAGACCTTATGATATTATCTGTGCCTTTAATTTACACATCAGATTTTACCCCAGCAGAGGATTGGACAACCCAGCACATACAAAAATACTGTGCCTTATTTTTTTTTCTCCCAGGTTGCATTCAAGGGGTTAGAGTATAGGATAATTTTGAGCCTGACCTGTCTCCATTATCATTATCACAATGGCATCAACTTTCAGTGAGACCCCACGGTCACTTGTACTTAGAGGCTCCTTTTGGGCCTTTTTCTTATAATAAGCATATTGATATGCAATGGAGGAGGCCCTTTCCATCCTTTCCTTTAGGTTTCCTTGAGATCCCTTTGCAGAAGCAGCCTACAAAACACAGGTTGGCCTTATTTTAGTTTCTTGTCTTTTTCTAGTCTGGGTGCAGTTATTTACTCTGCTGGCTTCCCCAGCATTTCAGTTTGATAGCAAGAATTGCTTTGCCCCAGTGGTGAACATCCCTTGGCTAAATGGGGTGTCCTGTCAGATCTTAAAAGGGGAGACTATTCCTGTCCCCAGGTCATACACTGACAGTTCTGGAACCTACCACTGCATTCTTTGTGGCCAGCAGCCTGCATCCACCCAGGGGCAAAACTACTGAAAGGGGTGGTCCTGGCAGGAGAGCTGAGCCCATAGTTCTTAGATTCCAGGAAAGCTTCTCCCTGGCTGCAGTGTTTTGGGAAAGTTTGAGTTAATGCTGCCCAGAGGGTACAGTTTTCCTGATGTAGTCAAAGTCCACCCCTGCCCTCATGCTCAGCCTGGAAAATGTTCCAGATTCACAGGAGCCCAGTCAGGGAGGAGCAGGGAGCAGTGGTTACTAGGGGAGAGAAGTGAGCAGCCCCAGGGCTGTGCATCCCAGGTCTGGCTGCTCAGACCTCTGTCCTTGTCCCACAGCAAGTCCTGGCCCTCCTCTACTCCCTTCTGTAGATGCAGTGCATGACCTTGACCATGGCCCCCTAGTCCTCCCTGGGTATGAATGCACAGGCACAGGGCTTGACACTCATGAGAGGCTGGAGAGACTCTTGAGACTGCTCCCACCTCAAGTGACAAATGGTGCCTGTCCTCCCAAATTTGGAGGGCTGAGAGCTGACACGTTTGGAGCGTTCCCTGTGCTGGGGACATTTCACACCTCATCTCCTTCAATCCATAAGCTCCTTCCTTGAGCCAGGGAGCTTTCTCCCAATACAGCTGCTGAGGCTGAGACCCCTGGGCTTAGAAAACCCACCCAAGGTCACACTGTCTGAGACCAGGCAGGCTGGGATTGGAGCCCAGGTCTGATACAACTCCTGCTCCCCCAGAAGACAGCATGTCCCAGAAGCCCACATCTCTCTACAGATGTAGAAAAAAAATGAAAAAAAAAAATGTAAAACACTTCTTGGGGCTCTTGTACCCTGGCCAGGTGTGGGGTGGATGAGGGGAGGGGCTGGAACACAGGTAAAGGACACACAAGGGGCAAATTTAGTTAGCAGTTCAGTGAGCAGCGCATAAGTGACAAGCTCATCTTAGTCTGGTGTAAGCAAACATAGGCATTTATTGGAAGGCTTTTGATCTGGCGTGGGTTTTTGTTGTTGTTCATTTTTTATTGTTTGTTTTTGGTACCAAGGACTGAACCCAAGGGCGCTTTACCACTGAGCCACATCCTCAGCCCTTTTTATATTTTATTTTGAGATGGGGTCTCAGTGACTTGTTTAGGGCCTTGCTAAGTTGCCAAGCCTGGCTTTGAACTCACACCATCCTGCCTCAGCCTCCCAAGCTGCTGGGATTACATGCATGAGCCACCACGCCCAGCTAGCTTGGTTGCTTTTATCTGCCCAGGTCACAACCCTTCAGTGCACTGTGAACTCAGTGTAGGGGGTCTCAGGAGTCAAGGGAAAATGGCACAGAATGAAAAACACCAGCGTGTGTCGTCCATAACGAGGGCATGGGGACTGTTTCATGAGAATGACGTGCCTGTGGCCACAGCCAGCACGCAGGAACATCTGTGTCCGTGTGCGTGCTCTGGGTGCAGGGTGACGTGGGTCACAGCTGAGTGGGGGCTCGTGACATGCTCACAGAATCCAAGGAAAATCTACAGGGTGTCAGGCAGCTCCAGATCCAGGGACCAGGGACCCACTGTAGGTCTCCCCCACCCCAGCTGTGTGTCCCCTGCAGGTGAGCTTCAGGGACAGCAGGGAGGTCAGTCTCCAGCCTGGTCCAGTTCATGTCTTTCCAGCCCTGGATTGTAGGAGAAGAGTGGTGTCCCCAGCAGATCCAGGAAGAAAACTCCTTGGGCAGGTCTCGGGGGATGTGGGGTTCTCTGGTTCCCCAGCTGGGGTTCCATCCCCTCTGCATGTTCATCTTCTCAGGGAGAAAATGGGGTCCAAATAAAAGGGGGTGCCCTTGGACCAGGCCCTTGAGGAATGTCCTCCACAAGGTCAGGTGTGGAGCACATCTGGCCCTGGGGCCACAGGAACAGCATTCTGCAAAAGGAAATGTCCCGGTTCCTGCGGACCAGCAGGAGCCAGGAGCCGCAGAGTGCCCAAAACCGCCCTCAGGAAACTCCACAGTGTCCAGCCAAAGGGAGACCAGAGAATGCTGGCCGCCAGCCACAGGGGAGCCCACACCCAGGGTAAGAGTCACCGCAGAGACCCCAGCGTGAGGAGGCCCCACCCAAGTGAGGCCTGGGCCCGCCCCAGTTCCGCGCCAGAGTTCCTGTGGACAGGCAAGACAGAGGGCCAAAAACCACCCTCAGGGAATGCCAGGGGTGCCCAGCCAAGGCAGACCAGAGCCTGCTAGCCTCCAGCCCCAGGGGAGCTCACACTCACTGTAAGGGTCGCACACAGACTCTCCAGCTTGTGACCCTGCCTAAGTGAGGCCTGGGCCCGCCTCCAGTTCTGCTCCAGAGTTCCAGCTCACCAGCAGGAGTGCAAGAGGGGGGCAAAACAGCCTTCAGGGGCCGCCCCAGGAGACCAGCCAAGGCCACTCCCACTGCCCTCTAGAGGTATGTCCACTACCTCTGCCACCAACTTTAGTGGTCGTAGTGCCCATCTGGGGACACTGGGAGAACAGAAGTAGCTCCAAGGTGAGATACAGGTAATCTGGAGTGTCAATACAAGATTATAGGATAGAAGGCACAATACCTTAGATCGGTATTGCAAGAAAGGAAGATACACAATCAACATGAAAAAACAAGGGAAGAAAGTACCCCAAATAAACATGGATACCACTGTAACAGAATCCATTGACAGCACAGTTGATGAAATGTCAGAGAAAGAATTCAGAATGTACATAATTAAAATGATCTGTGCATTAAAGAATGACATAAGTGAGCAATTACAGGCAAAAATTGATCAATCCAACAAAGAAATAGGAGAGCAAATAAAGGCAACCATTGATCATTCTAACAAAGAGATAAGAGAGCAATTACAAGTAGCAAAAGGTTATTTTAAGAAGGAACTAGAGATCATGCAAAAAAACCAATCAGAAATTCTTGAAATGAAGGAAACAATAAACCAAATAAAAACTCAGTAGAAAGCATCACCAGCAGACTAGATCACCTGGAAGACAGAACCTCGGATAATGAAGACAAGATATACAATCTTGAAAATAAACTTGACCATACAGTGAAGATGGTAAAAAATCATGAAGAGAACATACAAGAAATATAGGACAGCATCAAAAGACCAAATCTAAGATTTATTTGGAATAGAAGAAGGAGCAGAATTTCAAACCAAAGGAATGCACAATCTCTTCAATGAAATAATATCAGAAAATTTCCCAAGTATGAAAAATGAATTGGAAAATCAAATACAAGAGGCTTACAGAACACTAAATGTATAAAATTTCAACAGATCTACACCAAGGCACATTATAATGAAAATGCCCAACATATGCCCAGAATAAGGATAGAATTTTAAAGGCTGCAAGAGAGAGGAACCAGATTACATATAAGGGGAGATGAATTTGTATCTCAGCAGATTTTTCAACCCAGACCCTAAAGCCAGGAGATCATGGAACAACATATTCCAAGCTCTGAAAGAAAATGGATGCCAACCAAGAATCCTATATCCAGCAAAATTGACTTGATGATGAAATAAAAACCTTGACTTGATGATGAAATAAAAACCTTCCATGATAAACAAAAGTTAAAATAATTTACAGCAAGAAAGCCTGCACTACACAGCATTCTTGGCAAAATATTCCATGAGGAGAAAATGATAACCAACAATGGAAATTTACAAAGAAAGGAACTACACTAAAGGAAAGACCATGCAAAAGAGAAAACAACTCAAGGTAAAAACCAAAAATAAACCAAAATGACCGGGATTACAAATCATATTTCAGTAATAACCCTAAATGTAAATGGCCGAAACGCACCAATTAAAAGACACAGACTGACAGACTGGATTAAAAAAAAAAGACACAACAATATGCTGCCTTCAAGAGACTCATCTCACAGGAAAAGACATCCACAGACTGAAAGTGAAAGGGTGGGAAACAACATATCACTCACATGGACCCCGCAAACAAGCAGGAGTTTCCATCCTCATACCAAATAAAGTGGACTTCAAACCAAAGATGGTGAAAAGAGATAAAGAAGGTCATTTCATACTTGTTAAGGGAAACATACATCAACAAGACATAACAATCATAAATATCTATGCCCCAAATAATGGGGCTTCTATGTATATCAAACAAATCCTTCTCAAATACAAGAATCAAATAGACCACAGCACAATAATATTTGGAGATTTTAACAGAGCTCTCTCACCATTGGATAGATCTTCCAAACAAAAACTTAATAAAGAAACCATAGATCTTGGGCTGGGATTGTAGCTCAGCGGTAGAGCGCTTGCCTTGCATGCGTGAGGCCCTGGGTTCGATCCTCAGCACCACATACAAAGCAATAAAATAAAGACATTGTGTCCATCTACAACTAAAAAACAAAATATTTAAAAAAAAAAAAAGAAACCATAGATCTCAATGAAACTATCAATAATTCAGACTTAACAGACATATATAGAGTGTTCCATCCATCAACGAGCGAATACACTTTTTTCTCAGCAGCACATGGATCCTCTTCCAAAATAGATCATATATTAGGTCACAAAGCCAGTCTTAGCAAATACAAAAAATATAGAGATACTACCCTGCATCTTATCTAACCACAATGGAATAAAATTAGAAATCAATGACAGATTAAAAAATAGAAACTACTCCAACACCTGGAAACTAAATAATATGCTATTGAATGATGCATGGATAACAGAAGACATCAGAGAAGAGATAAAAAAATTCTTAGAGGCAAATGAAAACTCTGATACAACATATCAAAACCTCTGGGATACCATGAAGGCAGTGCTAAGAGGAAAGTTGCACTAAGTTGCACTAAGCTCATTTATTACAAGAAGTAAAAGTCAGCAAATAAGTGAATTGACCCTTTGTGTCAAAGCCTTAGAAAAGGAAGAACAAATGAACACCAAAAGAACTAGAAGACAGGAAATAATCAAAATCAGGGCTGAAATCAATGAAATTGAAGCAAAAGAAACAATTCAAAAAATTGACAAAACAAAAAACTGGTTCTTTGAAAAAATAAACAAAATTGACAAACCCTTAGCCACCCTAACAAAAAGAAGAAGGGAGAAAACCCAAATTACTAAAATTTGTGATGAAAAAGGAAATATCACGACAGATACTTCTGAAATACAGAGGATAATTAGAAACTATTTTGAAAATTTATACTCCAGTAAAATAGAAAACCCTGAAGACATCGACAAATTTCTAGAGGCATATGACCTACCCAAGAAGACATACACAACTTAAACAGGTCAATTTCAAGCAAGGAAATAGAAGATGCCATCAAGAGCCTACCAACCAAGAAAAGCCCAGGCCCAGACGTATTCTCAGCTGAGTTCTACAAGACCTTCAAAGAAGAATTAATACCAATACTCCTCAAACTATTTCATGAAATAGAAAAGGAGGGAACCCTTCCAAACTCATTCTATGAGGTGAATATCACCCTGATTCTAAACCCAGGCAGAGACACATCAAAGAAAAAAAAAACTTCAGACCAATATCCCTGATGAACATAGATGCAAAAATTCTCAATAAAATTCTGGCAAATCACATACAAAAACATATCAAAAAAAAAAATAGTGCACTATGATCAAGTGGAGTTCATTCCAGGGATGCAAGGTTGGTTCAAGATACAGAAATCAATAAACATAATACATCACATCAATAGGCTTAAAGATAAGAGTCCTATAATTTTATCAATCGATGCAGAGAAAGCATTTGATAAAATACAGCACCCTTTTATGTTCAAAACACTAGAAAACTTGAGATAGCAGGAACATACCTCAACCTTGTAAAAGCTATCTATGTTAAACCCAAGGCCAACATCATCCTAAATAGAGAAAAACTGAAAGCATTCCCTCTAAAAACAGGAACAAGACAAGGATGCCCTCTCTCACCACTGCTATTTAACATAGTCCTTGAAACATTAGCCAGAGCCATTAGACAGATGAAAGAAATTAAAGGGATATGAATCAGAAAAGAAGAACTCAAACTATCATTATTTGCAGACGACATGATTCTATACTTAGAGGATCCAAGAAATTCCACCAGAAAACTTCTAGAATTAATAAATGATTTCAGCCAAGTAACAAGATATAAAATCAACACCGATAAATCAATTGCATTTCTATACATCAGTGATAAACCCTCTGAAAGAGAAATTAGGAAAACTATCCCATTCAAATAGCCTCAAAAAAAATAAAATAAAATACTTGGGAATCAATTTAACAAAAGAGGTGAAAGACCTCTACAAAGCAAACTACAAGACACTGAAGAAAGAAATTGAAGAAGACCTTAGAAGATGGAATAATCTCCCATGCTCCTGGATAGGCAGGATCAATATTGTCAAAATGGCCATACTACCCAAAGCGCTATATAGATTCAATGCAATCCCAATTAAAATCCCAATGCCATTTCTTATAGAAATAGAAAAGGCAATCATGAAATTCATTTGGAAGAATAAGAGACCCAGAATAGCCAAAGCAGTCCTTAGCAAGAAGAGTGAAGCAGGAGGCATCACAATACCAGACCTTATATTATGCTACAACCTATAGTAACAAAAACGGCATGATACTGGCACCAAAATAGACAGGTAGACCAATGGTATAGAATAGAAGACATAGAGACGAACCCACTTACATACAGTTACCTTATACTAGACAAAGGAGCCCAACACGTACACTGGAGAAAAGATAGCATCTTCAATAAATGGTGCTGAGAAAACTGGAAATCCATATGCAGCAAAATGAAACTAAACCCCTATCTCTCACCATGCACAAAAATCAACTCAAAGTGGATCTAGGGCCTGGGAATCAGACCAGAGACCCAACGCCTAATAGAAGAAAAAATAAGCCCAAATCTTCATCATGTAGGATTAGGACCTAACTTCCTTCACAAGACTCCTATAGCACAAGAAGTAAAATCAAGAATCAACAAATGGGATGGATTCAAACTAAAAAGCTTCTTCTCAGCAAAAGAAATAATCAATGAAGTGAACAGAGAGCCGACATCCTGGGAACAAATCTTTGCCACACACACATCTGATAGAGCACTAATCTCCAGTATATATAAAGAACGCAAAAAACTTAACACCAAAAAAACTAACAATCCAATCAATAAATAAGCCAAGGAGCTGAACAGAAACTTTACAGAAGAAGGTATACAATCGATCAATAGACATATGAAAAAATGTTCAACATCTCTAGCCATCAGAGAAATGCAAATCAAAACTACCCTTAGATTTCATCTCACGCAAGTCAGAATGGCAATTATCAAGAATACAAACAACAATAAGTGTTGGTGAGGTTGTGGGGGAAAAGGCATGCTCATACATTGCTGGTGGAACTGCAAATTGGTACAACCAATCTGGAAAGCAGTATGGAGATTCCTTAGAAAACTTGGAATGGGACCACCATTTGATCCAGCTATTCCACTCTTGGGTCTATACCCTGAAGACTTAAAAACAGCATACTACAGTGATGTAGCCACTTCAATGTTTATAGCAGCTCAATTCACAATAGCTAAACTGTGGAACCAACCTAGATGCCCTTCAGCAGATGAACGGATAAAGAAACTGTGGTATATATACACAATGGAATATTACTCAGCAATAAGAGAGAATAAAATTAGGGCATTTGTAGATAAATAGATGGAGTTGGAGAATATCATGCTAAGTGAAGTAAGCCAATCTCAGAAAACCAAATGCCAAATGTACTCATTGATAAGTGGATGCTGATCCATAATGGGGGGAAGGACATGGGAATAATGGAGGAACTCTGTTCACAGGGGTGTAAGCGGGGAGGGGGCATGGGGACAGCAAGGGTGGTGGAATATGATGGTCATCATAGCCCTAGCTTTATGTATGACTGCATGTATGTTGTGATTCTATATCACTTACAACCCGAGGAAAAACAAAAAGGACATGTCCCCAGCAGCTAGTCTCCCAGGATGGGGATCTGAGTGCCCTCAATGTGAAGCCTTCTCTGCTTCAGCCACAGGGTCCTTTTCTGGGTGTCCACTACCTCTCCAGGATGGGGCTCCTGGAAAAGACCCTGTGGCCTTGCTCCACATCCCTCACTGAGAATGGTCCCTCTGGCGACTCCCTCCCTGGCCTCAGGACTTCTGCCCTGCTGGGGGTGGTGTCATCTCCTCCAGGGAGCTGCTGGGGGTGGGGACCAAGGACAGAAGTCCACAGGCCACCCAGGTTGCCCAGCCATGGACCAGCACACCAGTCCTGTCCCTCCGCTGTGGCTATGGACACACCTTTGCCCTGTCGGGGCAGGAGGTGGGGTCTAGATGGTTGGCCAGGGACCTATGATCACATTCCCACCATGAGACCAGAAAGAGGAGCCCCCGCCTGCAAGAATGAGCAGGGGACATGGGGGCTCCTGCTGAAGCACCAGACCCACCCCCTCAGCCTCCCTTTCCACCTCTGCAAAGGTGAATCCAGGGAATCCCTTTCTTCCTCTGTCTGTGGAATCTCAAGTGTTGCTTTGGTTCCAATCCCATCCGCTGCCCAGTCCCGTGGTTGTGTCTTTCCAGACCGTCCCCTGTGCCCCAGGTGGACATCTGTGCAGGATGCCCTAGGTTCCTCTCTGGCTTCATGTCAGAGCACCTCCTCATCTAGGCACTCAGCCTGAGAGGCCACAAGGTTGGGATCTCCCGTTTTTGTGCCCACTGCTAGGTGACGCCAGAGCGGGGCCTGCATCTCTTCCATCTCTTCTCTGTTGCAGTCAGCGCCTGGCTCAGTGGAGCTGCTGGGCCAGGGGACCCTGGGTGCACAGCCCATAGCACACAGGGGTCACGTCCAGGGAGATGGAGAGAAGCATTCGGGGCAGGGGAAGCAGGGCCAGCAGCCACACTGGCCAGTCCTCTGTGGGCACAGCAGGAGGGCAGAGACCCTTTGGGGAAGCGACTTTTGGGGCTGGAGGATAAGCTTGTGGCAGAGAGGAGAAAAAATCCACCTGGAGAACGGCCTGAAAGCCACTAATCCCATTGTCCTGGGAGAAGCAAGAGGCTAAAAATTCAGGTGAAAAGTTTAGGCTTCAGACAGCTCTGCCAGCCTGGAACACAGTCCTTGATTTCACCTACTGAATTCTCCTTAAACAGCTAGCCCATGAAAAAGGCAACCAACACAGGTCTGCACATGAAATACCAACACAACAACAACAACAAACAGACAACCCAATTTAAGGAACAGAGGACTTGAAATAGACATTCTCCAAAGGAGATAGACCAGTGGCCAGTAACCACATGCAAAGGTGCCCAAGATCAGTAATCATTAGGAACCTGCAAATCCAAATAGCAATGAGATACCATTCATACTTTTTAGGGTAACTATTATGAGAAAGAATGATAACAACAACCCAGAAAATAACAAATGTTGGTGAGGGTGGTTCCTGAAAAAGTTAAACATAAAACCATCATTCACTCCAACAATTCCATTTCTGCATATTTATCCAGAAGGATTACAGCAGGGTGCTATGCTCTGGATGTGGTTTGTCCCCCAGGTAGTCATGGGTTGGGAAGTTGATCCTCAGCATAGTGATGGTATGAGGTGGTGGGTCATTTAGCTCCAGAACTAGGAGCTAAATGAACCTGTTTCTTATAAAGTTCCCTACCTCAGGTACTTTATTACAGTAACACAGAACAGACTAATACACAGAGTCTCAAGGAGATATTTGCATACTAATGATTATGGCAGCATTATTCACAATAGCTTCAATGTGGACACACCCAAATGTCCCTTGGTGAATGAATGGACATATAGAATGTGGTACATACAGACCATATCACTCAATCTTAAGAAGGAAGGACATTCTGACACATGCTGCTACACCGATGGACCTTGAAGGAATTAGACAAAGTGGAATGAACGAGTCACTGAAGGACAAATATCGCACAATCCTACTCACCAGATGTGCTCAGAGTTCATATTCATACAGATGGAAGGCATAACGGTGGTGTCCAGGGCTAGGGGGAGAGGGGAGTGGGAGATTATTGTCAAGTTTGTGCAGAGCTTCAACTTTGCAAGATAAGAAAGTTCTGGAGACGGCTGGTGGCGTTGGGAAAGCAATAGTGTAAAAGTACTTAATGCCACGGAGCTTTCTGCTTAATGATAGACATAATGGTGTTTTTTGAAAATGCGTGTATTTAACCACAAATTATCTGACAAAAGACTTATATGTAGAATAATAAGTTGGTTAATTATTATTTTTAAAAAAAATTTTTTTAGCGGGGCGCAGTGGCACACACCTGTAATCCCAGCGGCTTGGGAGGCTGAGACAGGAGGATCATGAGTTGAAAGCTAGCCTCAGCAACGGTGAGGCACTAAGCAACTCAGTGAGACTCTGACTCTAAATAAAATGCAAAATAGGGCTGGGGATGTGGCTCAGTTGTCGAGTGTCCCTGAATTCAATCCCCGATACCAAGAAAAATTTTTTTTTACTTGTCAAATTTTTTTAACTTATTTTATTTATTTATATGTGGTGCTGAGAATCAACCCCAGTGACTCACATATGCTAGGCAAGTGCTCTACCACTGAGCCACAACCCCAGCCCCCAGTTGATTGATTATTGATTGACTGTAATCCTACAATCAATAAGAAAAGTAGAAGAAAAATGGGCCAAAGGCTTGCACAGCAGTTCACCCAAAAAAAAAAAAGAAAAAGAAATGATTTTCAAATGGCCAATAACTGCATAAGCAGATAATTAGTGTTCATCATCAAAGAAATGAATATTCAAATCACAATCCCAAAGCTATCACTAGTTCGAAGCAAAATGACTCAAATTTTAAAAGTGTTTTTAAAGGAGTGGTGAGGATGAGGAAAACTAGGAATATAACCTGTGGCTAGGGGAAGTGAAAATTGATAGAATCACGTGGAGAACTGTCTGGATGTGTTGATTAGAGCTAAGCACACGAACTCTGCACCCAGCAATTCTGGAGGTACCCAGGGGAAGCGAGGGTGCAGACCCACACGAGGTACGTGGAGAAGGATGGCAGGACGGCTTAGTGGCACCAGCCCCAAGCTGGTCTGTTTCAGAAACCCCCAGCCACAGGGTATCGGAATGTGCCAGGAAAGACAGAGGTTGCTGGGAGACAAGAGAGGGACAGGCAAGTCCGGGGATGCCCACGGTGCAATTTATTGACCCATTTCTTAGGGACAGAAATGGGTTGTGGTCAACAGCAGGCCAGGAGTAAGGGGTTTGTATGCCACACTAGACTAGGGTGGGCAGCAGCTAAGCAGAACATACCTGGCCTTCTGCAAAAGCCATGAACATGTCAAATGACAGTTAAGAAACAGCAGGGACATCAGGGGCTGGTAGGGCTCTCAAACATGCTCAGCTGATTCTATTCATGACTGTGTTTGTCCTCTGGGGTTTGGGATACTTGCCAGGATCACCAGGCAGGCCAAAGGGCAGTTATGAGCAAGTGGGCTGTAGCCACGCCTCAATGGAACCTATGCAATGCCTACACCGTTCAAATAATTAATACAGCATGGCAGGTGCTTATAATGCCATAGTCGTTGCAGTGAAGATGTCGAGCTATAGCTACATGTAACTACACTGATGAATCCGACAAATACTGCTTTCAGAACAAAATAAATATGCACTAATTTTATCATATGAATTTCCAGAATGAGCAGAACTAGTCAACGGTGATAAAAATCAGAACAGTGGATTGGTAGTACCCCCTACATTCCCCTCTTCATCCCCAGAATTTGTTATGCTACCAGGCAAAAGGGACTTTGCAGATGTCATTCTGGTCCCTAACCAGCTGACCTTAAGAGGCAGGGCCAGCTGGGTGGGTCCAGTCTAATCCCAGGGGCCCGCGGATGAGGAGTCGTGCCTGGTGGAGGCAGAAGAGAGGCCAGGCAGAGGGCGGAGCAACCCTCAGCGGGAAGGGCCTGAGCCCCTTCTGGAAAACACAAGGAGAAGACGGTCCTGCCAACAGCCCCGACAAGATGGGAAGCAGTTTATCCCCATGAACTTGACCTTGTCAAAAGCCAAGGCAAGCTGAGAACCAGGCAGAGCTGCCCAGCTCTTCCCTACAGTGCCGTGAGCTCAGGAGCCGGTTCTGTTAAGTGGCTAAGTTGGTGGTGATCACGACATCCCACATCCCACAGCCCACGTCTGTAGAAAACAAGCAGCCAGGGAAGACAAGGGGGCCTTCGGGTGTGCAAATACCTCACAGGTCCATCAGGAAATAGGTGGGACTCCACATCTTCACCAGGCACGGGGGTAAGTATGCAAAAACCAGTTAAGCCGTAGGCTGGATATTCTAAAACCCCATTAAAGATAGATAATGAGTGAACAAGTCATGATCTGCATGCTGTTATAGTTCTGTGGCAATATGGTCAATATCATCACAGAAAGTAAAATTAATTTTTTTTTTTAGTTGTACATGGACACAGTGTCTTTATTTTGTTTACTTATTTTTATGTGGTGCTGAGGATCGAACCCAGTGCCCCACACGTGCGAGGCAAGCGCTCTGCCACTGAGCCACAACCTCAGCCCTCAAACTTTTTGATTTACCAGTATAACACCACAAGTGGAAAATTCCACAAAATGAAACTGTTTCATGCACAAAATTATTTTAAAGTTTTTTAAATAACTGTCACACTTTGTGCATGAGGCATATATGGAACATAAATAAATTTTATTTTTAGACTTGATTCTCACCCACAAGATCTCCCATCACACATAAGCAAATATTCCACATCCCAAAAGCCCTGAAATCCAAAATGCCTCTGGTCCCAAGCAATTCGGATAAAAGACTTTGAACCTGAACATAGCAGGAAATGATTATTTTTCTTTTTCCCATATCTATGGGAGGTGCTTCCAAGAGATGGACCTCCCCAGGGAGGAAGAGCACTTTGGAAATCTTGGAGGGAGGGTGGGCCATAGGCAGCTCAGCCCTCCAGCTGCCCTAGGAGCTGCATGCACTTTGCTCTGCTCCTCTAAGCTCTAGGTGTTTGGCCCTGGTGGCAGCTGAGCCCAGGAAGGACAACTGCCCGATTGTGGGGTGAAGTGGTCACAAGCCCACGTGGCTCACAGAGGAGCAACCTCACTGTCCAAGGGCTCTGTTGGTGACTGGGTGATATTTTGATCCCCTGCATCATTCTCGTGACGGTGTCTGGCTTGTTGCACAACCCGAAGCTGAAAAGCAGACCCAGTCCATGCGGCAAAATAAAACCCAGAGACTGTGTTGCTCTGGGTTCTGAAGGTCCCATGAGGTTACAAACTCGGTGCTCACAGAGCTGGGTGGCCTTGTCTCACGTGTGGCTGCTTTGAATACAGCCACAATACACATATTTAAACAGGAGTGGGTCTTCTCAATGTCTGTCCCCTCAGCCTGAGCAATCAGGTGCATCAGGGACAATGTACCTAAGACAGGAAAGAGCAAGTCTGTGGATCTTTAGGGTGTTCGTAGATTGGCAGGTGGGGGCCAATTCTTTTCTCCCTTTATAGTCTCTCCATCATGGTTGAACTTAGCACTTTTTCTTTTTCTTTTTTTTTTGTAATGAGAATTGAATCCAGAGGCTCTCTACCACTGAGCTACATGCCCAGCTCTTTTCATTTTTATTTTGAGGCAGGGTCTTAAAAGAAATAAAGTTGCTGAGGAGGCTGGCCTCGAATTTATGATCCTCCCATTTCAGGCTCCCTAGTCAGTGGGATTGCAGGCATGTGCCACCCCATCTGGCTACATTCAACCCTTTTTAACTGTACATTTGCTGTAGGGACTGGTGTGTACAGGGACCACCTCTAAACTGTCACTTTAAGAAACGAAAGACTAGTAAACTGGAAATTATACAACACAGCCCAAACACATGGAAAAAGAAAGACATACAGAAATTAAAAGACAATTGTTCATGAACTGGAAGAGTTGATACTGTGCAGATGTTAATATTACCTAAAGAGATCTGCAGGTTCATTGGGATCCCTATCAAAATCCTAACAATGTTTTCTGCAGAAATAAAAAATCCCACCCTAAAATTCATAAGAAACCTTAAAGATCCCTGAATAGTTCAAACAATCTTGAAGAAAAAGAATGAACTGGAAGGACTCATGCTACCGGATTTCAAAATTGACTACAAAGGTACCGTAAAACTGTATAGTACTAGCAAGAAGACAGACGAGAATCATGGAGGAGAACAGAGAGCTCAGAAGGAAACCCTCAACAGAAAGTTAGATATCTTCTTGCAGAATAATGAAGGCGACCCTTCCCTAACTCCATACACAAAAAGTAACTCAAAGTGTATCAAAGACCCCAGAGAAATACACTGATGAAACTCAGCAGAAAACAGGGCAGAAGCTCCCTGGACTGGAACTTGGCAGTGATTTTGCAGAGATGACACCAGAGACACAGACAACCACAGAAAAAATAGATAAACTGGACTTCATGTAAATTACAAACTTGTGTCCCAAAGGACACTTTCAACAGAGTGAGATGGCAATTTCATGGAATGAGAGAGGATATTTGCAAATCACATACATAGGATTAGTATTGAGAGTATAAAGAGAACACCTAACTCTCATCCACAGCCAGAAATCTCACCCATTCGAGGGGCTGGGATTGTAGTTCAGTGGTAGAGCGCTTGCCTCGCACGAGGCAAGGAGATTTTTATGGGTTACAACAGCAAGCTGGGGGTTACATGATTGGGTAAGGGAAACGCGCACAGGGGACTTCCAGTCTTGTCATTATATGATTGGGTGAGAGATGAGTGTGATTAGCTGACCTTTAAGCTGATAGGTTTGGTTACTACAGGGCCATACTTCTTTTGTTTTTAATTGGTTGGTCCTATTTTGAGGAATGACTTGCTAGTGCCAGGGAACAGTTTGTGGTTTTTCCAGGAACTGGGTGGGGGCTAGGCCATGGGAACAGAGGCCCTAAGTAAAATGGTGTTGGTTTTGCCTTTTCAGTTGTACCTCAACAGCACAGTCGAAAAAATCAACTTAGGCAAATATCTTCAGAATATCTTAGTGCTTCTGTGGTGTCTGCTCTAGAGTGTGAAGAAATACAAGCCACGTCCTTGCTTCCAAACCACTCCTAAGTAATTCAGCAAAATAAAACATAAAAAAAAAAATTAAAAAAGAGTGTCCTCCCACCTCCTACCTCCCCCAAACGCCCACTTTTTCCTGTTTTGGGAGTCTCTGAGGTCAGGAGGGCCCAGTGTGCTTTCCCTCACAGCTGTTTTGGGGCTGCGCCCTGTGCCTTGTCTAAGACACACCGGCCCTTGGCTTCCCTTCTGTGCTCAGTCAGATTTCAGGCCCCAGCGGGTGGGATTTATAGCTGAGAACGTTTCCCATCCCACTCCACACTCACGGGCCACCTGAAGCTCCTGGTTGTCCGCTGACCTGAGCTAGGCAGGCTATCACCCGAAGGTCCCCTCCTGGCTCCATGGGCCATCCTGGATTGGTCCTGACCCAGGACCGTCTGCTGCTGTCACAGACCTCAGTGGGGGCGGAGCCAATCCACTGGCCACTCTGGAAAGCTCAGCACTCCGGTAAAGCTCTCAAGGTCTCATGATGACCAGTGACCAGGGCCCCCACGAGGGTGCAGACATGGTGCACCTCTTGCCCTCTCTACAGATCACACCTCAGAGGGGATAAGTGGGTGTCTGCCTGGTTTGACAGCGTGGTGCCAAGGCCTGTGTCACCTCAGAGTTAGGGGGAACTCTCACCAGGCCCAGAGGAAGTGGGGACAGTGGCGGGGGCTGAGAGCCCTGAATGGCATGGCTGGCCCCTGGGTATCTCTGGGCAGGAGTGTGAGGATATAACAGGTGAGGAGATAAGGAGAAGCATGATTGTTCAGGAGACCCCCAGTGGCCAGGAGGGGGCTCAGGAGCAGAAGGTGCCAGGCTGGGTGGCTTGGGGTGAAGGTGCGGGGGCAGAAGAGCTGCTGGGCTGCGGGGGGAAGAGCGGGGAGGGGCAGGCTGGGGGCTGCGGGCCAGGGGCTTTCCAATGAGAGAAGCGAGGGAGGGAAGCAGGCCCCCTCCCTGCCCCTCTGACGGTCCCCAGGAGCCTCAGCAAGGATTTCAGTGTCTTTCAAGGCTACCCCGACCTGCTCCTGAGAGTGGCCCTCCACCTCCTGGCCCACATGCAGTTCTGGACTTTGTTCAGGTTACACCTATTTCATGGCTGAGGAAACCCAAAGCCAGAAGTGGTACCCAGCAAGGAAGGGTCACAGAGGCTCTAGAGCCTCCATTCTCTAGGACATCCCCCGCCCCAGCCATTGCACAAAATAAACAAACTCCCAACTCAGTGAAAAATAAAAAACTAAGTTAATAAGCAAGGGCTCGGGACACAGCTCAGTGCTGAAGCACCCCTGGGTTCAACCTCCAGTACCAAAAAATATAAAATAAAATAAATCCCGGGTCACAAGATTACAGACCACTGGGCCATGCCCACAAGTGTTGATGTACCTGGCTGTCCCTGTACTCAAAAATCTCGCCCAGATTTATGATGATACAATGTGTGAGTGCGGGAACGGCGCCTCCTCGCCCTTCTGATGGTGGCTCTGTATCTTAGCTACCACACTTGGAGGGCCCCATGTTGAAACTCCCAGGAATCACACTGAGAAGTTTCTGGCGTCAGATGCTCATTCTATGAGTATCGTCACCTGCCCCCACTTCCGTCAATCTTGTTATTGGTTCCACAAGTGCAGGAGGGAAAAGGGACCCGGCCTTTGGGGTCAAAACTTGGTACCACTGTGTATAATACAATCTGGAAAGAATCTAAAAGTTCAGGAACTGGGAGAGGCGAAGAGCCCAGGGTCCTCAGCTTTTCAGTTTCATTCCCTCTCTCCTCCCACGTGGTTCCCAAGGCCAGGCCAGCACCTAGCAGGCCAGGGGCGGGGCCTGGGCACGGCCAATAGGAGTGGACCTGGGCCTTTCCCCGCCCCCTTCCTCTAGGAGCTTGGAGCACCTGGGGCTGGGCGCCCAGTGAAACTCGTGAGAGGGAAAATCAGGTGCTGGTGACATTTTTGCTGCATGGTTCCAGACACACGTGAGGCCACGGTGTCCCTAAGCTTGTGAAGCCTGTGTGCCAACTAATTCCCTTAGCTATATAAACCACTTTGAGTTGGTTTTGGACACTTAAAACAATAATGCCTAATCTCTCCCTAACTAAAGGACAGTACATAGCCAGGTGTGGTGTACACCTACAATTCCAGCTACTCGGGAGGCTGAGCCAGGAGGATCTCGACTGTAAGGCCAGCCTTGACAATTTAACCAGAATCTGTCTCAAAAATGGGAGTAGAGCTGGATATACAGCTCAGCAGAGCCCTAAAGGAGCATGCACTAGCAAGGCTGGGTTTAATCCGCAGTCCTGCAGAAAGAAAAAGAAAGATATTGTATGTGGTCAAGAGAATATTTTGCAAGATAAAAAATTCTATGAGGCCTTGAACCACTATACATCGCAGCTATACCGCTCATGGGTATTTGTTGTGAAGAATGAACGTCAACGCATCCCCATATTTATAGCAACACCATTCACAATAGCCAAACTATGGAACCAGCCTAGGTGTCCATCATCAGATGAGTGGATAAAGAAAATGTGGTATATAAACACAAAGGGAACAAAAAGAAAAATGAAATTGTTGTTTTCAGGAAAATGGATGGAACTTGAGAACCTTATGTTAAGTGATATAAGCTAAACTGAAGGTCAAGGATTGTATGTTTCATATCATATGTGGAAGCCAGAGAGGAAGAGAGAGAAATGTTTGGGGGAGGGGGGCCCCCATGAAAATCAAAGGGAGATCAGTGGAGGAGACCAGGGGATGGAAGGTGGGGAGGGCGGCAGAGGGGCTGGGGAGTGATATCGGCCAAATAATATTGTTGTACTGTGCATGTTTGAATATGTAACAACAAATCCCGTCATATGTACAACGAAATGCGCCAATTAAGAAAGGTGGAAAAGACCTGCCCACGAAAACAAGTGAAAGCATGGAATGTTAGACATTTCTGCTGAGTGAAAACAGCGAGAGAAAAGTGACAGATCTGTAGACAAATGAGGGGACTGGGAACAGAGAGAAAACGCCAATCACGCAGCCTGGATGGAGGGTCCTGGGTGGACAGTGCAGTGACAGCTTGTGAAGCCAGCACTTCAAAACCCACAGCAAGAAAAAGCACAGAAGGAAACTCCATGGCAGAACGCCAACAAGCGTCACCGATGGTCAGTGCAGCTTTCCTCTTTTTCTTTCTTAAATGAAAAACTGCATGTAATGCTCATGCCTGGCTCTCAAAATAGCAGCTAAAGCACAGGAAAGAAAAGTCATCTTTGGATGGGTGGACGGGACAGCCAGGGGGACTTGAAGAGGAGTCCCGTCCTGAAGGGCGTGCGGGATTTCGGTCCTGGGGGACAGAGGGCTCCTGGGACCCCTTCCTTCGCGCTGGAATCTGGTGGAGCGGGTTCCAGGGACATCCCATTGTGTGCAACCTGGCTCTGAGCCAACAGGGACCCTGGAGACCCTACGGGGAGGCCACCTGGTAGCGAGCTAAGGTTCTCGCTGCCCTGCAGGTTCTCGCGCTCCCCCTCAGAAGAATCGCACCCCACAGAGGACACAGGAGCCAGGCTCTTTATTCTTATTCTGGAGCACGAGGAGGTGGCAGTGGGGGACAGACATCCCGGCCTGACTCAACCACAAGACAGCAACGTGTAGCTCTGCAGTGCTTCTAAGGTAGGCAGGGCCGGGGTTTCTTGATGTCCACCAATGTACTGATGGAGTTTCAGCTGCGCCTGCGCAGACCCTCATTCCGCCTCCCTGTGGTCTCTGCTGTGCAGTGAGGGGAGGGCAGCGGGTTATTGTTCTGTCCACGTGGAGCTCATGGGAAACTAGGCTCATTGCCTTGCTTCCCTGTGTCCTGGAACCTGTCCCCTGGGGTCCTGCTTTCCTATGTGATGGATGGAGGCTGAGGTGGAGTCTCTTGGCTGTCCCAAGATAAGAGATTTTGTTCTGTTCTTCTTGGCAAGAGATCAAGAAATTCTGAGAGGAAAAACAAAATAAAACAAAGCAAACAAAACAAAACAAAACAAAACACAGAACGAAAAAAGAGTTTCTGGGAGAAAAAAAAAACAGTACAATTATTACATGTCATTGAACTTTAAAATTGAAAAGAGCCAAATACACTGGCGCGTTCCTGTGATCCTAGCTATGGGGAGGCTGAGGCAGGACCATTGCAAGTTCTGGGCCGGCCTGATCAAGTCGTGAGACCCTGGCTCAAAATTGTAAAAAATTTAAAGAATTGGGGGTTTACCTCAGTGGTAAAAGTACCCTTGGGCTCAATCCCGAGAGAGAGAGAGAGAGAGAGAGAGAGAGAGAGAGAGAGAGAGAAAGAGAGAGAGAGAGAGAGAGAGAAAGGGAGGGAGCAAGGGAGGAAGGAAGGAAAGAAGGAGAAAGAAAGAAAGCCTTTGAGAACCTGGTGCTACGGTCTGAATACTGGTGTTCCCCAAAATCCATAGGTCAACACCTAATCCCTAGGGGCTGGCATTAGGAGGCGGGGCCTTGGATGGAGATGAGGTCATGGGGGCGGGCCCTCACCTGTGGGAGGGGCTCCTATGAAAGGCCCAGGGAGCTTGTTGCCCCTCCCTCCAGGTGAGGACAGGGCAAGGAGGGGCCTTCTGTGAAGCAGAGGGAGCCCTCCCCAGACACCAGGCCAGGCACTGCAGGCACCTGGACCATGGCCTTGCCAGCTTCCAGAACTGGGAAGGACACATTTCTGTTCTTTATAAATTACCTGGTCTCAGATGCATTGTTAGAGCAGCCTGAGCAGACCAAGACACTGGCCAGCCAGGTCACCTCCCTGTCATGCTGGTCCTGGGCTGCCCTTATGGAAGGCCAGAGAGAGTGGCTTATACAACAATGCGTATTTCCCACAGTTCCAGAGGTCTGCTGGCCCAGGTCCAGAAGCTGGCCCAGGTCATGGCACTGGCCCAGGTCAAGGTGCTGGTCCACTGGCTTAAGCTCCTGACATGAATTCGAGGGGGACATAACTCAGTCCAAAGCACTCCCTGTGGCTCAGTGACCTCCTCTGTAAAGCCAGCAAGACCCTCTTCCTGGCACAGGGTCCTGAGAGAGCCTCAAGGGAGAAGCAGCAGGTGACCAGGTCTGTGCAGGACAGCCTCGTCTCCAGGGGGACTTGACACTGTTTGGACCTTCAGAGCCACCGTACATCCTCAGGGGCATCCATGCAAACGTCACTGCCACACACGTGTGCACACACACACGTTCTCCCTTAAGCCCTCTGGACAACCTTGGTGTCCATGGATTTGGGTCAAAGCCCCTCCACCTCCCCTTCCAAACTCCTGAGCTCACCTGCCGCAGCTGCTCATAGCGGTGGCTGTATCTTGTCACCAGCTCTTCCAGCTCCAGGGCCCGGGCCCTTAGATCTTCTGCAAGCTGTGCCTTCTCTCCATCCTTCAGTTTCTTCCAGTCCTCGGAGAGACTGTACAAATCCCAGGCAAGGGTGGCGGCAGCCATCCCCCCTCCCTTCAGGAGAGCCTTGTTGGTCATTCCCAGTGGGGTGCCGCGAAAGGCCCTTCGCACACGCCTGCTGGTTTGGGTTGAGACTCGGCCACCGATCACACGACGCTTGGCAGCCATGGCCAAGTTTGGCTTGGCTCGAGCTGCCTTGTATGCACGCCTGTTCCTCCTGAGTATCTGGGAGGTGTCTGTCACCTTGGAGATGATCTGAGTAAGAGCTGTGAGGTAGGACGTCCTCCTCCCATCCACCTGCTCAGACTCTGGCTCACTGGTGGGCTGGAGGCGTTTGGCCTGAGCTTTAACCTTTTTAGCATGGCAATATTCTATCAGGTTGTTCACGACACTGGTGACCCCTGCTGCTGCCCCCAACGTTTGGCCAATAGCTGTTAGTGCCAGAGTTCCTCCTGCAGTTACTGGAGCCAGGGCATACCCCACAAGGCTCATGAGTCCAGAGAGGACAGCCGTGGAGTTGGCTACCATGTTGACCTTGCTGGTTTTCTGGTGGGTGGCCTCGACCTCCTCCGCCAGGGCGCGGAGCTTTCTGATGGTTTCTTCTTGTATCTCTTTCCATTTGGGGAACTCTTTCAAAAAATTTTTTCCAAAATAATTCAAAAGATGTTCTTCATCAGACAGTTCTCCATCTGGTGACTCCACGACTTCACACAGAGCATCATCTTTGTCTCAAAATAAAAAGTAAAAAGTGGTTGGGATGTGGCTCAGTGGTGAAACACCCCTGGGTTCAATCCCCAGCACACACACAAAAAACCATTTTTCAGGATATGGAAACATTTATAAGCACTATATCCATTATATTCCCAAGAACGTATGAATACTAAGTCTGATTTTGTGTTTAGTAAAGTGTTTAGTAAAGTTACAGGAGACCCGTGTTTGGTTTGGACTGAGCTCCCGCACGCCTCTCCAACAGACCAGGCGGAACACCAAAATGGAGCCGCTCAGGTCCAAGCTCCAAACTCAAGCTGAGTTGTCTTCTGACCTTCAGAGAATCAGGGGAGGCAGTAACAGCCAAGTTTCCCAAACAGGCCAGTTTCAAAGTTCCAGCCAGCTGCCTGAATCCTGCTTTCTACTGCTCTGTCTGTCTATAAAAGCAATCTCTTCTGCGGAGTTCACTGGAACATTTGCTCTTTTAAATGGAATTACCACCTGATTCTAGAATTGAAAATAAAGCCAATTATTTTCTCAAAATGAAATTTGATGTAATTTTGTCTTTTGATAAGAAATACATATTTGGTCCTCCTACATGTTTTTGGCCTGGAGCAAATAAAACCCTTGGATTTGTCTAAGTGACAAGTACAGCAAAGTTGAGAAGCTGTCTGACCCCTTTCACCAGCAACTGGCTCTTTCCCCTTTTATTTATTTATTTATTTGGTACCAAGGATTGAACCCAGAGGCTCTTAACCACATCCCCAGGTCTTTTTTTTTTTAATTTAGAGACAAAGTCTCTCTCTGTTGCTTAGGGTCTTGCTAAGTTGCTGAGGCTGGCTTTTTTTTTTTTTTTTTTTTTTTTTTTTTTTTTTTTTTTTTTTTTTTTAATATTTATTTTTTAGTTGTAGGTAGACAGAATATCTTTATTTTATTTTTTATGTGGTGCTGAGGATCGAACCCAGTGCCTCACACGTACTAGGCGAGCACGCTACCACTGCGCCATAACCCCAGCCCCCTGAGGCTGGCTTTAAACTCACGATCTTCCTGCCTCAGCTTCCCCAGCTCGTGGGATTACAGACGTGAGCACCTTGCACGATTGAGTTTCTGTTAATGACGTGACTTTTGGAAAGATCCCCCAGATGGCTGGTGGGCAGGAGAACCAGCCTGTGATTCTGGCTGGAACCCCTAGCCCACTCCTGACTTCCAGGAGTGGAGAGGCTAGAGACCGACAGTCACCAAGAGCCAACAACAGTAACTGAAGGCTCTGTATTGAAAACCCAAAGGGACAGTGTCAGGAGCTTCCCAGGTAGTAAAACAGGGAGGCATCTGGGGGATAGCATGCCCAGAGAGCACAGGCTCCAGGAGCCTAGAGGCCAGCCTTGCAGAGGCTGGGACTTGTGATCAGCATCTGAGTGGGAGGGTCTGGTAGGCCTGAGCCCCCAACCCATGGGGCCCCGAGGCTAGCCCCAGGTAGCGTAAGAATTGATTAACTTGGAGGACAGTCCTTGGTTCCCACTAAGAAGTGCGGGTTGTTTGGCGTGGGAACCTCCTCCTCTGCCTCTAATCTGGCAACAGAAGTGAATCGTGTGGGTGTCAAGGACAGCAGCCGAGAGGAGAAAGGGTTTCCTCTATGTTATGAGAACCAAAGCCCAGCCCACCATCCCCAGCCCACCAGGGAAGGAAGGAGCTGCTGTGTCTGACTGGAGAAAGGGACACATAGATTGACTAACTGATTGATTGTACAAAGGTGCCAGCCACAGATCCTTGTATCCCCAGAGTTGTATGTATCTGTGTAACAGCGGTCCCTTTACTTTATGAACACAGCCCTCCTTGCTCTAAGGTTTGTTTGTTTTGTTTGATTTGGTTTTTCTCCTGGGCCTAGTCACTAGGAAAGAAGGAGAAAGGTAAGGGGAAAGAAGGAAGGAGAACAAAGAAGGTCTGGGATGTGTAAACGGGGCAGGACGCTTTCACTTCTTGGGAGCCCAGGATACCAGCTATGGCCCCGCTCTCCCAGGAGGAGACTGTGGTACTACCTTTTAAATAAAACCTGCTTCACGTGCTTGCCTCAGCATGCTGGTCTAATGTTCAAACTTCAGCATGTGAGGAAGCAGAACTCGTCACCAAGAACTGGTGGGATCAATAACAGGCGAGCACTGTCCTAGCGCTGACCCCTGGAGCGCCACACCCCTTAGAGCACAAAGGAAGAGGAGAAGCAGCCAGACATGGAGGGGACTGGAGGGGACTGTACAGGATGGGGCTGACTCCAGGGAAATGTGTGAATATGACTGAAAGGTGTCCCCTTGGTTTGGGGGTCTCGCTTTTGCAGTGCTGGGGATCCACCCACAGGAGGCAAGGGCTCCGCCATGAAGCCTCAACCCCAGCCCACCTGCATTTTTCAATGTCTGGGCCAGCTTGTTTTCCATTTTTATCAAACCAAGACATCTCTGGGCTCCACCTTCCCAGTGGTGAACTGGCTGGATGGGAGGGAAGCCTACCTTGGTAGACAGGAGTTGTCTCTGTGGTCCCCATGATCAGAAGGGTCTCTCTGCTCCTCTTTGTGTTCAGAACGGCAGGCTGTCCTGGCTGGCAGTGGAGCTGTTTGTCCTCTCTACAGGAGAAAGTTCACCTTCCATTAGCAGAGGCCCAGGTGGGTGCAGTGGGTTCAAGCCTCTCTCGGTCCCTTACCAGGTCTGCAATCTCAGGCAATGTCCTCGCTGCTCTAAGTTTCTCTTTCTTCATCCATGAAATGACTGGCAAAATACCTTGCTCAATAACTACTAAGAACATAGTTCCTGCATTTTTCATCATTATAAACAGGATTAAAATATCCTCTATCCAGAGGACAGGATGCTGGGACTGGATCAGAAAGCTGAGCCCAGTTCCTGCTTCTTACAAGAGGTACATCTGAAGCTGCGGGGGTCCCCGGTTTCTCCCAAGAGGAGCTAAGCCCAGAGCCCGAGAGCCCCCAAGCATGCCCTCACTGGCTGAAAGGCAAACCCAGTCGCCCTGAGGAAGGCTGTTTTTCCTGAGCCAGGGGCCAGAACCACCCAGGCACCTGCTCCTTCAGGAGGCCAGCAGCTGCCCTCCCTCCCTAGCTGGCAGTGGTATTTATGACCCATGGAAAGGGCCACCCCACCTCTGTCCTCACCTCTCTGAGGGCCTCCTCTCCTCAGCAATGAGCTGTGGAGGTCTGAGCAGAACAGGGACAGAGGCAAAGGCAGCTGGCCTGTCCAAGCCACCGCCTTCCACAAAAAGCCAGAGGCTTGGTGGGCGGCATTGGGACAGATAGCTAAACTGCTTCTGGGGAAAACCAGGCACCAGCAAGAGGCAGGCTTCCCGGAAGAGCCGGCTTTCCCGTCAAAGCCCCACTTTTCCTTTCACTTTTGCCTCTCTCTCCAGTAACTGAGCAGCCAGGCAGATTTGCAGAATCAAAGTTGGAGCCGGCAGGGGCGTGGCTGGCGGCAGGGGCGTGGCTGGCGGCAAGGGCGTGGCTAGCGGCAGGGGCGTGGCTGGCGGCAGGGTGCTCGCCCAGCAGGTCTGAGCCCTGGGCTTCCCTCCCAGCACAGAGAAAACCAGAGCCCCAGCCGCTGAGGGGCCACGTAATGAAGGTGTGGTTACTGCCAGGCAGCGACCCTGTGGTCCAGAAGGCCGCTTACAGCTGCCGTGGGGTGAGTGCGCTGCTCAGTCGCCTTGACCTTGTGTATTAGGGTTCTTAGAGGAACAGAATCAACAGAAAGTACAATTATAAAAAGGGGATTTATTAGGTTGGCTTACCCGACCCGAAGCTGGACAGTCCACAATGGCCCTCTGCAGGCTGGAGAGCTGGAAGGACCAGTAGCTGTGCAGTCCAAGAGGCTGAAGTCCCAGAACAAGAGGGAACAGTGGTGCTACCCTAGTGTAAAACTGAAGGCTTCTGGAAACTTCCTGGAGAATCACTGGCAGAGTCTGCTTAGGAAAAGTAAAGAGGCCAGAGTCCAATATCCTCAGATGATCACAGTAGCAATCAAGAACCTGTTCAGAAGCATGGAGCTAGCATCTGCTGCTGCTTCCTTGTTCTTCCAACTTTTATTCCATCCAAGCCATCATCCTATTGGATGCTGCTGCTTATGCTTAGGGAGGTTCTCCTTTCAGTTGGCTCTTCCACATGCCAATCGTTCCTAGACACACCCTCATCGACACACCCATAAACCTCTTAATCATCAGCAACTCTTAATCCAATCAAGTTGACAAATCAAATTAACCATTGCAAGTTCACCCTTTGTCAACATGATATTCCAAACATGACTCTACATCATACTTAATCTCCAAATAAGCACAAAAACAAGGTCAGAATTCTGCCTAACATAAGGATCCTTCCTACAACTGAATACACTAGTTCTTTCCCCAGAATAGAAGAAAAAACAAAAACATTACTGCTGTAAGTCAATTGATATGGTATTACATGATGAATAACAGGAGAGTAATAATCAGTTTCTCTTAATGCAGGTGTAAGTATGCCCAAACATATTCTTAATGGAATAGGGAAGAATTATCAATGGCAGTTACAGTCCTCATTTCTGTCAGTGATCACGTGGCCATAGTTGGTATTTATGACTGACCACCTTCTTCTACCTTCAGCAAGCACCTCAGCAGCTCTTGGCTCTTCACCTGGAGGTGTGACCCACACCTTCATTCCTCAAAGGTCTGAGTCATTTGTCATCTTGCCTAGATTGGGTTGTTGTAGTTTCCCATTGACCTTAATAACGGGACAGGTAATACCAAGAGACACCCTAAGAGATTTCCTGCACTCCGGGAGTGTGCTTTCTACCTCCATTGTGGAGTAACAGTCCAATGTCCCCTTGGTAATCTGGATCAGTCACCCCTGCCAGCACCGTAACTCCCTTCTTAGCCTGTTGACTCAGAGGCACAGGGAGCCCAACGTGGCCAGGGGGAAGTCTTAACTTCCAGTTTAATGAAATCGTTGTTATATTTCCAGGCAGAGGTATTTCTCCTTCTGGAAGTAAGACTTCTAGGCCTGCAGAGCGTAAGGCTGCAGGGACAGGAAGCAAGAACTTTGCTGGTGGGTTACTAGGGGTAATGGTGAGTGGTACCATTCCTGTCTCCACCCCTTGATTCTTGGACCCGTGAATTCTAGCAATAGGAGAGACAGTAGCACATAGTGGATGCTGATTCAGAGTATAGACAGCCTTCTAAAGAACCTTGCCCTGCCCTGCACTGTATTGCCACCTAGCTGGTGCTGCAACTGCATCTTCAAGAGTCCATTCCATCATTCTGTCAAACCAGCTGCTTCAGGGTGGTGGGGAACATGGTAAGACCAGTGACTCCCATGAGCGTGAGCCCATTGCCACACTTCTGTGGCTGTGAGGTGAGTCCCGTGGTCCGAAGCGATGCTGTGCGGAATACTGTGATGACGGATAAGGCATTCTGTGACACCACGGACGGTGGTTTCGACTGAAGCACTATGTGCAGGGAAGGCAAATGATAATCAACTTATGAGAATCAACCATCATTCTCCTTTGCTACTCTGTCCAGTGAAGCCAGAAATAACCCACCAACATCATCCCATTTCTTAGTATTCCAGAACTGTCCAAAGGTATCATGTATAGAGTCACTAAACACTTTGCTTTTTACAAGCGGCGAATTGAGGGCATCAAATGCATTTTACTTTTATGAATCTCTTTAAACACTTCCCACCATGGATTACCAGTGCTCTCCATTCTCCCAGTAGGAGAAATTTCACAACTTTAGGTCTAAACAATTTAGACAGCCAAGTCCAAAACCCATAACCAACTAAAGAAATGTATCCTTACAATTCTGTTTCTCCAGAACCACTTCTGGTGCCAATTTTTGTATTAGTCAGGGTTCTCTAGAGGAACAGAATCAACAGGAAGTATAATTATGAAAAGGGGACTTGTTAGGTTGGCTTGCGCGACCAGAGGCTGGACATCCACAATGGCCGTCTGCAGGCTGGAGAGCTGGAAGGACCAGTAGCTGTGCAGTCCAAGAGACTGAATCCCTAGAACAAGAGGGAACAGTGGTGCTACCCTAGTCTGAACCTGAAGGCTTCTGGAAACTTCCTAGAGAATCACTGGCAGAATCCGCTTTGGAAGAGTGAAGAGGCCAGCGTCCAATATCCCCAGAGGATCGCAGCAGCAATCAAGAACCCACTCAGGAGGCATCGAGCTCGCATCTGCTGCTGCTTCCTTGTGCTTCCAACTTTTTTCTTTCTTTTTGGTACCAGGGATTGAACTCAGGGGCACTCGACCACTGAGCCACCTCCTCAGCCCTATTTTGTGTTTTATGTAGAGACAGGGTCTCACTGAGTTGCTTAGCTACTGAGGCTGGCTTTGAACTCACAATCCTCCTGTCTCAGCCTCCCAAAGTGCTGGGATTACAGGCGTACACTGCCATGCCTGGCCTGTTCTTCCAATTTTTATTCCATCTAAGCCATCATTCTATTGGATGGTGCTGCCCACGCTTAGAGAGGGTTTCCTTTCAATTGGCTCTCCCACATGCCAAACATTCCTGGACACACCCTCATTGACTCACCCATAACCCTCTTAATCACTGGCTTCTCTTAATCCAATCAAGTTGACCATTCAAAGTAACCATGACACCGGCTCCCCAACTGTGAAATGGATATTAAAACAGCCCCTCTGGCTCAGAGCTGCCTAGAGAGGCCATGACCAAGCCACACAGCACTTGCTGCAGGGGCCCCCTGCATTAACGGCAGCTGCCTGTGATATCAAAGTGCTTCTCCATCACATCTCGTGTGGGTATGTGGGCCTGTTGTGGCCCCACGAGGGAGACCTTAGAGACTTTTAAATAGTTAATTCACTCGGTGTCATAACCTGACCTGAATTGGCCCAAATTTTCTTGTGATTTTTATATATCCCACTCAATTTGAATATCCCTGGATGTTCACTATGCGTAGCGCATAGCTTCCCTAGGAAATACTAGTGTGTTTGACTCAGAGTGATTGCTAGGGGGTCACATATAAATAATATCCTCATCCTATTACTGACCTGTTCCTATCTACTCTTCCCAGTCAGCTGAGATTCCTCAGAGATCACTCTTGGGGACATGTGTGAAGCCTCCTGGCTCCTTCAGCTTTCCTCTATCAGTGATGCCACCTGTCAGGATGGGTCAGGGTCCTGCTGATCATATGTGGCTTCTCTTGGAAGCATGAGGGACATTTCCATCTCCAATGACCCTCTTCTTTGCAGAACATGCCCTGGTTGGCTTCCTGTTCTCTAGAGTTCTCTCCATCTCCCTGATCAGCAGATCGGGTAACTCACCAGAGGTGCAGGGCCCAGAGAGGGGTTCTGTCATCTCTAGGTCCTGGCTGACCTTAGAGGGAAAGGGCCAAAATATTGGTTGCTTTTTCTTTGGCCCTTTTAGTTCCTTGAAAACAGGCATGAGCCACCACGCCCGGCTAGCTTGGCTGCTTTTATCTGCCCAGGTCACAACCCTTCAGTGCACTGTGAACTCAGTGTAGGGGGTCTCAGGAGTCACGGGAAAATGGCACAGAATGAAAAACACCAGCGTGTGTCGTCCATAACGAGGGCCTGGGGATTGTTTCATGAGAATGACGTGCCTGTGGCCACAGCCAGCACACAGGAACATCTGTGTCCGTGTGCATGGTCTGGGTGCAGGGTGACATGGTCACAGCTGAGTGGGGGCTTGTGACATGCTCACAGAATCCAAGGAAAATCTACGGGGTGTCAGGCAGCTCCAGGTCCAGGGACCAGGGACCCACTGTAGGTCTCCCCCACCCCAGCTGTGTGACCCCTGCAGGTGAGCTTCAGGGACAGCAGGGAGGTCAGTCTCCAGCCTGGTCCAGTTCATGTCTTTCCAGTCCTGGATTGTAGGAGAAGAGTGGTGTCCCCAGCAGATCCAGGAAGAAAACTCCTTGGGCAGGTCTCGGGGGATGTGGGGTTCTCTGGTTCCCCAGCTGGGGTTCCATTCCTCTCCATGTTCTTCTCCTCAAGGAAGAAATGGGACCTCAATCAAGGGGGGGTGTCCTTGGACAGTGCCCTGAGGAATGTCCTCCACGAGGTCAGGTGTGGACCACAGGAACAGCATTCTATAAAAGGACACATCCCCAGCAGCTCATCCCCTGGGTGGGGATCCGGGTGCCCTCTCTGAGCAGCCTTCTCTGCTTCAGCCACAGGGTCCTTTTCTGGATGTCCACTACCTCTCTAGGACGGGGTTTCTGAAAAAGACCCTGTGGCCTTGATCCATGTCCCTCACTGAGAATGGTCCCTCTGGCGACTCCCTCCCTGGCCTCAGGACTTCTGCCCTGTTGGGGGTGGGGACCAAGGACAGAAGTCCACGGGCCACCCAGGTCGCCCAGCCATGGACCAGCACACCAGTCCTGCCCCTCCCACTGTGGCTATGGGCACACCATTTGCCCTGTTGGGGCAAGAGGGTGAGTTTAGCTGGTTGGCCAGGGACCTGTGATCACATTCCCACCATGAGACCAGAAAGAGGAGCCCCCGCCTGCAAAAATGAGCAGGGGACGTGGGGGCTCCTGCTGAAGCACCAGATCCACTCCCTCAGCCGAGAGAGGGCCTGCATCTCTTCCATCCCTTCTCTGTGGCAGTCAGTGCCAGGCTCAGTGGAGCTGCTGGGCCAGGGGACCCTGGGTGCACAGCCCATAGCACACAGGGGTCACGTCCAGGGAGATGGAGAGAAGCATTTGGGGCAGGGGAAGCAGGGCCAGCAGCCACACTGGCCAGTCCTCTGTGGGCACAGCAGGTGGGCAGAGACCCTTTGGGGAAGCGACTTTTGGGGCTGGAGGATAAGCTTGTGGAATCTGGTGACAGAGGGTTGTGGGGCCAGAAAGAAGGATCAGGCAGGTGCGGGAACGTCACAAAGCAGATGCAGGGGGTGGGGTTTCATGTGCTGGCTCCCCTGGTTCAGTCAAGGCCACGTCCTCCCGGGCCTGTGATGTCGTCAGTAAGAGCGAGCCACCAGCACCTCCTGTCTGGGGCTGGCTTCTCTGAAGTGGCCTGGAGAAGTACAGGGGACGCAGGGCACGAGGCTCCAGGCTGAGCCTCCAGAGCGCCACAGAGGTGGAGGAGACGCCGCGCACTGTGCAGCCTTTCAGATCCTAGATTCTCGTTCCTCCCGGTTCTGAGATGCTTAAAACTTCAATTCTAAAACTCCATGGGAAGGAAAGCCAATGTTCAACTCAACCTGGAAACACCCAAGCTAACCTGTCCCCGTGCCATGTGGGGCTGCAGAATGGCCGGGGAGACTCCTCGTGTGCACAGACCGTCCTTGTGACCACGCGATGGCTTAGAAGGTCTCTGCCTAACCCACCCCAGGCTCTGCCTGAGCTGCTTTATGGTCTGGGGGTTGCAGGGTGGTCTTTTGACTGCTGTGAGGTCTGCCTGCTGTGTCCCTAGTCTGCCAGCCAGCGAGAGAGCTGGGCCCTGGGAAGGAAGGTAATCGTGCCCAAGGTCCAAGGTCAAGGTGGGGGCAGGGGAGAAATAACAGAAAAGAAATAAAAAGGTCTGGGCAGAGCTGCCAGCCTCTGGCTTCCCAGGCAGGACCCTCCCCTGCTCCATGGCGGGGAGGGTTTGGAGCTGGATTTGTTTCAGTCCTACCCACTGTTTTCTGCCTCTCACCAGACAGCAGGAACTCCTTGGTCATGTCCCTGCGCCACTGTGTCCAGGGCTGCGTCTGGGGCCTCTGGGGCAGGGACTCTGGCCAGGGTGTGACGAGGTGTATTCACCCGAGTGTGGCCTGGGCCAGAAGCCAGGAAGGAACCTCCCGCCCAGGCGCACTGCACCCCAAGCAGGAAGGCCACTCCCGCCCAAGCCCAGACGCCGCCCAGATGGTCTTTCACTAAATGCTTTTCCAGATGGTCTCTGGAATCCCAGCCAGCGCCCATCTGGAGACCAAGGTCTGGCCCCACATCCCCAGGGCAGGGCTGTCCCTTGGCTGTGCCAACGCACTGTGAGGTCCCTTCTACTCTGAGCCTGTATTTTCCCATCTATATTGGGTGGAACAGTGACCCCAAAAAGTCATGCCTAACCCTTAACTCCCTGGGGGACCTATGAATGGGACCTTATTTGGAAACAGAGCTTTTGCTGATGTCATTAAATAAGGATCTGAGGATGAGATCACCCTGAATTTAGGATGGCCCATAAATCCAATGACAGTGTCCTTTAAAAAATCAGGGGAGAAAAAAAAAAGAAGAGACATCGAGACACCGAGAAGGGCAAGTAAAACCAGAGGAAGACCCTGAGGTGGACACCTGCAAGCCAGGCACGGCCAGGGCCACCAGGAGCCACACAGGAGAAGACCTGGTGGCCTCCCTTGGAGCCTCCAGAGGCAACTGATGGGTCAAAGCCAGTTCTCTTCTGTGACAGCTTGTCTGAGTCCTAAGTGAGCAGGACATCATACCAAGGCAAAGCCACACCTGCACAAACCAGAAGAGGGTCTCGAGATCCTGGCACGTGGCAGCTCAAAACCCAACCTGAAGGGGTGTGTCCTGTGTCCTGCCAGAAGCACCGGAGAGGCTACAGAGTGCCCCACTCACCACAGTGGCTCCCAAACCTTACAAGCCCATGAAAACCCCTTCTCCAGGACTTGGGAATGACCCTCTTGGAGTCTGGCCCCCTTCTCTATTGGAGAGTGAAGGAAATGTTTTACCACTAATTTCTCTCTGCCTGCAGATCTGTGCACCCCGTGAGCACCAGCCCACACCAGCCACCCTAAGGGCACCTTGATCTGCACTCCTGGCCTCCTGAGCTATGACAGCATATGCTTCTGAGCCACCAAGTTGTGTCCATCTGTGAGAGCAGCCCCAGAAAGCACACCTGCCATCTGACAGTACTTGTGATTGGGTCTCCCAGGGGTTACAGAGGCCAGGAAGAGACTTGAACTTCACCTGTATCCTGGGAAGCTCATGGCTGAGTCGAGAAGCCAAGCTGGCACTAGATGGCTGTGTTCCCACCTCCACCTGATGCCCTTCTGCACGCAGAACCTCAGGCAGGTGGGGACAGCAGCCAGGAACTGCAGGGTGCAGAGCCAGGCAGGTGGGATGTCGCCCCGGCTAGGCCCACTCCAGGGGGCTCAAACGCCCTTGCTGTGGCTAGGGTACCATCAGGGTGGCATCTTGTCTAGGGGTGGCACTCGCTCTGCGAAGGGCTCTGGGTGGCTGGGTCTCAGCTGAGGGGTGGTCCTGGTGCAGAGCCGATGGTCTGCCAGGCAAGAGCAAGGGGGCAGATGGGCAGGCCTCACCAGGGCAAAGGGCTCTGCAGGACCCCAAGGAGGGACTGGGGAACAGTGGAGCCAGAGCCACGTCAGCCACCGATTAGTCTGATAGGAGGCTGTGGCAGGGCGGACAGCGTCCACCAACAATGACCCAGCAACCCTGCCTTCTAGGGTTCTCGGAATCAACTGGGGGTGCTGTAGTGTGGGCGGAGCTTGGTTCTTCAAGGACCCACTGTCCTTGAGGAAGCTGCTGGGATTGCTGTTGGTGTCCAAAGAAGTCGGCTTTATTTGGAGCCTGTGCCCAGGGTCTTCAGCCGTGGGATGCAGGGCAGCAGGCGCCAGCCTGGCGCCGGACAAGGCTGGGTTAGAATCCCAGTTCTGGCCTCTCCTGGGAGCACAGCCCTGGGAGAAGGGCCTCAGCCCCTCCGAACTTTCCTGATGTATCGTAAATGGGAGATAAGATCCACGTCAGGGTCAAGCAAGGGCGCTGCTTGGCACGTGGATAGGTGACGGTGTTTCTGAATGACACATGAGTTAAGATGAAGACAGTCTAGTGGCACAGTAAGCCCTGACCACGAACCTGGTAGGAAGTACCAACACCAGGAGGAGGGCAGGACGGGAAGGAGAAGGGAGCTCGCTTCTTGGTGGCTGATCAGGGAAGCGAGATCAGTAGGAATCTTTTGATAGCAAGAGACAGAAGTCTAACTCTAAATTCTTTGTACACAAATCAGAATGTCTGGGCTCCTGTAACCTTTGCTGAACCTCGAACAAGAAAGACCCTACCTCAGGGCCTTTGCACTTCCTTCTAGTGGGAATCTTTCCTCCCTGACAGTTTCATGGTTTTCTCCTTTCTCTCTCTCCATCTTTACAAACAAATCTAAATTACATTTAAATAATATCTTAAAATGAAGTTTCAACATTAAATTATTTAAACTAAATTTATAAATGGATCCCTGACTTCCCCTGAATTCTCCCCATGCCTCTGCTTTACAGCTTGTTTTTCTCTGTAGCATTTATCATAACCTAGCACATTATTGTTATTGCTTAGTTATTGTCCTTTACCCTGCCCACCCAGCCCAACTGCCACGCCTTTCTTTTAAGTGCTGTTTCCAGGCCCTGGAGCTATGTATTGTGGGTAGTATGTGTGAGCAGCAGCAATTTTGTGTGTCAACCACAAGATGTCCCCAGAAACAGAACTTTGGCCCTGGGCTGTCCTCGTTCTCCAGCCCTGCACTCAGACTAGAATACCACCGCTGCTTCTCTGGGTCTCCAGCCAGCAGGTAACACATCATGAGACTGCTCAGGCCACAATCCCGTGAGCCATTCCTTCCAAGTCTCTCTCTGTATCTCACTGGTATTGCTTCTACTTTTCTGGAGGTCCCTGACTAATAAAATTCGCTTTCAGTAACCAAGGGGTTGAATACATGTAACCTGGAGGTCCAGGATACTTCTGGCTTCAGGCATAGCTGGATCCAGTGACTCGGGAGAGTTCATCAGGACTCTGTCTTACCATATTTCCTGGCTCTCCTCGTCTCTGTTTAGTTTTGTTCTTGAGCCCAGGGGCCACTTGCAGTTCCGAACTCACATTGTCCTTATTTGGCAATGTTCTTCAAAGAAGTCTAAAAGCAAAGTTCCAGGGAAGACTTTGACTGGTCTAGATCGAGCAAGTGCCCATCTTTGAACCAATCGCTGTAGTTGAGAGACAGGATCCACCAAATGCAATGCATTCCACTAGGAAAGAAAGGGAAAGAGAGCGAGAGAGGCGGGAAAAGAGCAGAGGGTTCCGTGGAGGGCTTCCGGGGGGAGTAAAGCCTGGGACGATGGTTAGGATTTGGCCACAAAGCCAGAACTTTCTACAGCTACAGGTGCCCACCTGTCCAGCTTTACCTCCTGTCACTCAGGGGCCTGCTCCCTATGATCCAGCCACACCTGCTCCCTAAACCCAGTTCAAGTTCCCACTCTGCCGCTCCTTGGCGCGTCCCCTTCCAGGTAGTGAATACTCCCTTGCCTTCGGCAGCCGGGCTCATTCTCCACGTCATGGAAGACCTGGGTGTCACGGGCTCAGAGACACAAGCAGGATCCCAGCCACACGCTTACATAAGCATGCTCAGACACACCCATGCACAGGATTGCCTGCGCACACGCACACACGCACACGTGCACACACACCCACTCCCACACTCGCCCCTCCACAGTGTGGACAGCAGCAGCAGAAGGAAGTCCTGTCCCGACACCTCTTCGTCTGGCTCTGTGGATGTTCCTCCTGCCCTCGGCGAGGCACCGTGCTGGGCTCTGGAAGGGTTTTAAAAAACAAGTAGGGTGGGGTTTTTTGTTTTTTGGGGTTTTTTTTGGTACCGGGGATTGAACTCAGGGGCACTCGACCACTGAGCCACATCCCCAGCCCTATTTTGTGTTTTATGTAGAGACAGGGTCTCACTGAGTTGCTTAGCCCCTCACCATTGCTGAGGCTGGCTTTGAACTCGCAATCCTCCTGCCTCAGCCTCCCTAAGTGCTGGGATTACAGGCTTGAG
>PVHX01003441.1:0-55333 GCA_004024805.1 Geosciurus inauris | reverse complement strand
TGTGTTGGTTTTTAACACCAGGGGACAACAGGGTGTCCAGCAAACACGGCTGGCTGGAGGGACACATTCTTGCGGGGCATGTCGTTTTCTGCAGGGGAGAGAGGGATGGGGCAGAGGCAGGGTCTCCGGGTGCTGGGGCTTGGCGTGGAGCCTCCCTGGAAGGGCCCACAGGGAAGACCCTCGAGGGTGCACTTTGCACAGCTGGGAGGTGGCAGGACAGGCCAGAGGGCATGGCAGGAGTGTCACAGAGTCCCATTCTGGGAAAGAGCAGGAGGAAAGAGACCCTTCCGCTGGGTCTGAGTAATGTCCCCTGCTGGCATTTGTTGAAATAAAGTTCCTGGGTGGGGATGGGAGAAGGGGTGATCACTAAGACAGGTCCTGAGGAAAGAGGGTCCCCAAGGCGGCCACCTGTGGAGAGAGGGGCGAGGGAAGGGATAGTTCTAGAACACAGGCACATCCTCTAGCCACGCCAGGGGCAGAATGGGACCCTGGACCCTGGGGAGGTCCCGACGTTTTGCGCCTCCCTAGAGACACAGCTATGGTTTGCAGAGTGCCTTTCCATGCGTTTTACCCACCCCTCCTAGTGGTGGGCATTTCAACTGTCCAAGCACCTCCTCAAAAGGCTGAGGGGTCATGAGGGGCTGCTTGGGATTAGCCAGCCGGGTCCTGTGGGGGTGGGATGGTGGGGACACTGTGGTCGGCATGGATTTGACCTTGGACCAAGCAAGGGCAATGGAAGATGGCTGCGCACCTGCTCCTGGGCCTCACCTGCTCCTGGGCCTCGTGGTACACTGGGGAAGGGGGACCTGGCTTACTAATTACACAAGTCACAATTTTAACCACCTGAACTTAAACACAACGTCTTTGTTATCTCTAGCGGAGGCCAACAGCCCACATGGGTTGAGCGCTTACTCTACGCCAGGCAGAGTCTCAGGCATCTTACCCATTTAAATTCACAACATCCTGTGAGGCAGGCGCTATCATTATTGCTATGGGGCAGATAAAGAAAATGAGGTACAGAGAGGTCAAGTAACTTTCCTAAAGTCACACAGTGAGCAAGTAGTGAAGTTGAGACTCAAACCCAGTTAATCGGGTTCCAGAATCCACACCCTGACTGCTGTACCATGCTACCCTCTGTGTATAAGCCCTGCTCACTGGCGTGTGTGTATGTGTGTGTGTGACTTAGATAAGCCAATTAATGGAAAGTACTCAGTATCTCGGTTTCCCTGCCTCCAGCCACCACCACACCGCCTATGCAGGAGGAGGGGGAAGGTGGCAAGATGGGCCCTTCGGTAGTCGTGTGCAGATCTGGGAGGCGTTGCCAGGTCCCCAGCTCTCTGCTCTAGAGCATGGCTTTTCCCTGGGGCCTGAAGCCTCTGTGGAGTTGATGTAGGACAGAGGGGGCTGGACACCCAGGATTGGCAGGAAGCGGGTTTATTGGCTGCAGCCAGTCTGGTGGGGGGGGGGGTTGCCTAAATCAATTCATCCCTCTGAACCTCAAGCCCAGAAATGTTTAGAACTTTATACCCAGTGTGTAGGGAGGGGGAGGCTGGGAGGCTCACAATTTGCAGAAGACTCCAGAGAAGTAGTTTTTTGTTTGGTTGGTTTTGGTTTTGTTTACTGTAGCAGGTGACTAACCCAGGCCTGGATACACAAATAAACCAAGGACACTCTATGCAGAGAAAATTAGTGCTTGGGAAAGGGAGCCCTCCCTCCCCAGCTGGTTTTCAAGGAACTTAATTAGCACCATTCACTCTTACCTTTTGGATGGTAAAGGACTTTCCCCAGGATCTAACTACTTTCCTTTGAACCTTCTGAAGTGTAAATGTCCCTGTGAAGAGTCCAGGCCCAAGGCCAGAGGCCAGTCTCTGCTTTTGTAAACACTCTCCCTGCCTGAAAACTCTTATAAACAATCATATATCATTTTAGACTAGAAAATGTATAACACTAGATAGCCTATAAATGTTGGGAAAATCTAGTAAGCGGTGCTCAGAGTCCGAAGTGCTCATCTCTTCTGGGCCCTTGGCCAAGTTTAGTTATCGCAAGATAGAACAACAGGAAACAAGAAGCCTAACCTTTGAACTCTTTTGCAGAAATCCTTGCTGACAGTCTAAGAACAATTATGGTGAGAGTCTCTGGAGAAGCTTAAGATTTGCTGTGGAGGAGGAGGTGCACCACAGAGTCCCCTGAAGGGTGTCTGGTCAGCTTGGCTTCCTGTAGCACAAAGCTGCCCAAATTCATGGCCTGGTCTCTTTCCTCCAGTTGCTAAGTCTCTGTGCTCTGAGCTCCCCAGGCATTGGGGACCACCAGCCATGTCCACCTCCCCTCACTGGGGCACAGAGAAGTTTCTAGACCCAGCCCAGACACTTATTCAATGGGTAGCAGCAAGAAAATCTCAGGCTCCTCTCCAAGTCGCCTTCTCTCTCCCTCCTCTTGTGCCCCCATGACACTCTCCAAGGGCCACACCGGAGGACCACTTCCCAGCCTCCCTTGCAGCTGGTTGGACCACATGACCAGGTTCTAGCCAATGAGGTTCTAGCCCTTGCCCGGCTCCTCTTTCTACTGGCTGGAGGGGACCAGCAGCAGAACGGGCCAAGAAGGCTTAAGCCTGGGCCTGTTCCATGAGAGGATTGCAATTCCTTGCCACTTAATCTTGAGTTATTTGCCTTTGTTACAGTCCTGGAAGCTGCCAAACCCAATATTCTTACAACACGTTGCACCACAGGGGTGGGCGGGTGGGGCATCTCCCCAGGGCACCGCAGCCTCTGTGCACTTGTGTGGGTTGCGGCACGAGTCACAGGAGCACCTTCCTCAAGGGTTAGAGAAGGATTCAGGGGCACAGAAGCCAGGTGACACAAGTCCTGAGAGAGAACTGTCATCACACACAAAGGGTCTGCTGAGTGGCCCCCATGTCCTAAGAACCTGCCAAAGGGCCACTCCGGCCAGCCCACCCCAGCAGCAGGGGCGCGCACCCCTGAGGGAGACCCCCTCCTCACTGCCGTCCTTCCTCTCCCTCTGCTTGAGGCTGTGAAGGGAACTCCCACTGCTCTAGCGTCCCCTGTCCTCAGGATACAGCAATAGAAAGGGTAGGGGAGGGATGGGCGGTCACCATCCCCTCTACGGTGACAATTGTGAATGACACTGTAGAAGTGAAGTCAGGGACCAGAGAGCCTGCAGCAGGACATGGCTGGTCTTGCCCGGAGAAAGCTTTCCTGAAGGAGGAGCTGCCATGAGGGCCACCCTCTGGGCCAAGGTGACTCCAGAGGAGCTGACCCTGGAGTTGGACAAACTGCCCACACAGTCCTGGGACAGCACCGGCTTCCAGCCTGAGCCACCCCCAACACAGGAAGTCCAAAGACTCACTGAGAGGCCAGCTGGCAACTGTGCCTTCTGGTTTTTCTCTGGTGGTGACTAATTTTAACTGACCCTGCCGAGAGCCCTAGGAATGCCTCCTCACCCCAACTGCAGCCACCCAGCCACTCCTCAGCCTGCTGAAGAGCCACCCAAATTCTTCAAGTTCAAAGTCATTCTCCATCTGCTCCAAGTTCACCTTCCCACTTACCCATGACCGATCCACTTTGCAAGACTTCCAAGGGGGCAAACTGGCCTTCTCTGGGCTTCCTGATTATGCCATGGGTGAGCCTTCCCTAACTGCTCTTACCAGCTCCTGGGCATCTCTCCATGAGGAGGCTCTAGATGACTCAGCCCTCCCCCGGCCTCTTTCTCTCCCTATCTCCCCCCCCCCCCAGTTCCCCAGTGGCCATACTACATGCTCTAGGAGGAGAATCAAATGTTTTCCTATCTCAGGTGTCAGCTGTGGCAGACCTAGGGCTATGCGCTCACCACCCTGCGTCTGGTCCTCCAGGCACTGAGAGGCCTCACTCCTGCAGCTCCCTCCAAGCTGGCAGGGCCAGGCGGCTGGGATTGGGCTCATGGAAGGGGCTAAGATAATGAGCATCACTGTAGATGTGGCTCCTAAAACGTCTTCTATGGTCCCCTCACTGATTCTCTCTCCTGTTTGCCCAGGACACAGAAGATGCAGGAGTCTTTGACGCCCTTGGAGAAGGAGCCTAGGTCCCTAAGTCACTGTGTGGAGCAGAGCCCTCTTGCACTAAGAACTATAGAACCACTGAAATGGGTGAGTGGGTGGGTGTTTGTTACAGCAGTGTGGGTGGGGACGATCGATCACACACAAGTGTGGCTACTTTTTTTTGTTTTTGTTTTTGTTTTTGTTTTTGTATTTCCACCGTCTTGCAAACCTGGAGCAGGAGAACCCTTCATCTATCACTCCCACCATGCTCCCCTCCCCTCTCTCCTCCCTGTGCAGCCCTGATCCTGTTGCTGTCCTCCTTAGAAATCTCCCAGGACTCCCAATGTCCTGGGAAGCATCCTTCCTCACTTCCTCTCCCCGGTTCCTACATACAGGTGTGCCCCAGTCCTCCTGTTTCCCTGGCATTCTCTGCCCCTTCGGTACTGATTACCCCTGCAGCTTAAGCAGAGCGAGGGACCATGGGGGACCGGAACCGAGGCTTCTCCAAGCTGCCAGGTAGAGTCAGGCTGTTGTGAGGCGACTTGAGCAGGGAGGGGAAACACATGCCCTCTTGGCTGCTTTCGGATCCAAGACCTAAGTCCCAGTCATGCTAAGGGCAAGAACAGGAATGTCCCCGTGGGCCATATGGGTTTTTAAGAAAGCAACGACTCTGACGCGGCCGTGTGCTTGAGTCTAGAGACTGGAAGAAGTCCAGCCGAGGCTGTGGCGGTGCTGCATTTTCTCTGCCTCCTGGCCTCCCTGGGGCAGGGCTGGGCTGTCCCCCAAGAGCTACCGGCAGCTGCGACCCTGCGTTTGGGACTTAGTAAAGGGCAGCGGGAGGGACTGGGAAAAGGCCAAGGGCGTGGCGCAGGGGACAGAGAGGGCCCGGCTCCAGCTCCTAGGAGGGAGGAGGAGCGCTGCGGGGACTCTGCCCAGCTGTCGCCTGCGCCCTGGGCGGGGCCTCCTCTCCCGCGCCCTCTCCGCGCCCCTCCAGCACTCAGGGCCCAGGACGTGCAGAGGGACGCCTCTTTTCCTAGAGGGAGCCTCGCAGGCGCTGGAGACCACCCCTGACGCCACCTACCAAGGACATCTCACGCCTCACGCTGCAGGGTCCAGAGAAAGGGAGTTGCGCGTGGGACTCGTGCACCTGCCACACAGGTGCCCCAGGGCATCTTCCAGGGACGGAAAGGAACCGATCGGATGATCGGATCGTCCCCACCCAGCCCGGCCCGGCCTGGCTCACCACCTCCTCACCTCCCTTAGGAAAGGATCCAAACCGCTCCAGGGCAGTCCTGAGATCCTTGAGTGTCCCTCTGCCCTCCCTTGGCCTGAGCCCTGCCCACCCGGCCCGCAGTCCCCAAAGCGGGCGCTGCGTGCCTGTTTCCCCAGCCAATCAGGACAGCGATAGCCTGGGCAGGGGAAGGGGAGTGGGCGGGGCCGGACTGCCTGGGACTGGGCTCCTGGGAACTTTCGCTGCTGGTGACACTGTTCTATCTCGAGACTGCCTGGGCTGCCCAGGTGAGAGCCTTGATCAAAACTCTGCAAATGTAGACACCAGGTGTGCGCATTTCGTTGGATGTAAGTTTCACATCCAAAGAAAAACTGCAAAAATTTTCATATCTGGCTTTGCAGTCACGAGTCACTTAACCACATAGAAATAAGAACTCCATATACCAGCCTCCTTCACAGCAAGCTGTGGCCCTAAGATGTGCAGCAAGAGGAGGAACTATTTCTGGAAAAATGTCCTTAAAGATAGGGACACAATATTCTTCACCCTATTCTCTTTTCTGCTGACTGGAAGGAGGACATGATGGCTGGAGCTCAAGCAGCCATATTAGATCAAAGGTGGTAGCCTTATAGAGAGTCCCTGACACTGTAGTGCTCCTTACCAGCCTGGGCCACCTATCTCTGGACTTCCATATGAAAGAGAAACTAATACCCTCTTCCTGAAACCATGCATTGGGATTTTTGTCTGTTTGTTTTTGTAGTATTGGGGATGGAACCTAAGGCCTTGTGCAAGCTATGCAAGCACTAATCTGGGTTTTCTGTCACCCACAATTAAACCCAGTCCTAACATACATACCGATTTCTCTGTCCTTGAATGTTTTGATCCTTGTATTTGAAATATCTGTTAAATCAAAATTCTTTTTTTTTTTTTTTTTTTCTACCAGGGATTGAACTCAGGGGCAATGAGCCACATCCCCAGCGCTATTTTGTGTTTTATGTAGAGACGGGGTCTCACTGAGTTGCTTAGCGCCTCGCCGTTTCTGAGGCTGGCTTTGAACTCGCGATTCTCCTGTCTCAGCCTCCCTGAGTGCTGAGATTACAGGTGTGAGCCACCACGCCCGGCTCAAAATTCTCGATACCAAGAAATCTTTGAATAAAAGATGTGTGTTAGGCTGTTACAGGTGGCAGTCAGAAGAGGGCCCGGTGGGACGAGCTCCCTCAGCTACTGACTGCAGGGCTAGACAGTGTGGGAATTACGTCTGCTACATCTAGAGCTAAGAGTATTGCTATGAGGAAAATCTGGGAAAGGAAAACAATGGTTTACACCAAACTTCCACTGGCTCTAGATGGGATCATGCAAAGTGGGGCAAGCTTTGGAAGGGGAGGATCGTCCATAAAGGGAAGTAACTGTTGCTTCAGGATCTGCAGGGTTGAAGGGGGAGGTAAGTTTACACATGAACAAAGCAGATGGTCAGCCTCAATGGGATTTCAGTCAGAGTTTCAACATACACTTGTGAATGTGAAGTGGTTTCTTTGTTGGTTTGTCCACAACCATTAATTGATTAACTTCCCTTTTCTCTTCCTCTTCATCCTCTGGCCCTTGTAGCTAAATTTAGGAGATCTCAGATTTTTTTCTCCTGTCATAATCTTTCCTCGGTTTGCTTATAAAAAAAAAAAACAACTCCTACCGATCCCTCAAAACCCTGCCCAGGTCACCGTCTTGGTAGAATTAATCATTTCCTCCTTACGATTTCTCTATACCTTATACGTGCAATTATGGAGCACTTATTGCAAACCCAGAACCTAAGTGCTGTACGTGCACTCTCTGTTTTAATCCTCACACGACATTTGAGATGAGTCATTATTTTAAAATTTCTCATTTTACAGAGGAAAGAAACAAAGTCCTTAGAAAGTTAGGATACTCTTCCTGGATCACAGACGTAGAGAGCATGGGGCTGGGGGCTGTAGCTCAGTGGCAGAGCACTTACCTAGCCTGAGCAAGGCCCTGGGTCCCACCCCAGCGCCACACACACACACACACACATGCACACACGCACAGGAGATCCTGGTGGGCAAAGCCTTAGGTCCTGGTGCCTCCTTCTCTTAACCCTGCGCTGAGCCTCCCTATCCCCAGCCTCTCTCTGGGGTGCAGGCTGCACCCCTGCTTGCACACCTGAACCTCCTGCTGCCTCCTAGGGCTCAGGGCCAGGTGTACTCACTTTTCTTCCCCAACACCTGCCAGGTGAGTCCGAGCACTGTGAGACCGAAGTGCCCATTCCAAGCCCCCAAGTCCCCACTGGCACACCAGGTCCTTCTGGTGACTCTCTTCCCCCATGCCCCCCCTGGGTTTTGCACCCGGCATTCGGTCCAAGGTACCTGCGGGCGGCTCCCCCACTTGCACATGCAGCCTGCGCCCGGCCCTTCTCCACATCGGCCTCGGGGCTGCCCTCTGCCCTCCACAGCCCTTGGCTCACACATTCCCATAGGAATGCCTCCTCTGCTGGACTTTGCGACCCTCGAGAGCCAAGCCCCAGGCCTTATCCTTATTATTTCAATACCTGAGAAGTCAGCCTCGGTCTTCTAAGCAAGACGCCGTGGACAGGAGACCCCGGAGAGCTCTGATGAGACCCGCACGTTGGTGGCCCCGCCAGCTGAGGTGGGGCGTTTCTCCTTGTGGCCACTATGTGGCAGCAGGGCCCCCAGTTGTCAGCTATCGGGAAAGGCTGCCAAGGTCTGTGCCTTCCCTGCAGGAAGCCCAGATCCTGGCGGACTCAGCACAATAAAATAAACATTCGAAGAGCTTATTGGCTGCTCCTTTGATAGGTGCTCTCAGGAGGATGAGAGGTAAAGAGTCTGATAATTAGACCCCTTCTAGACTTGCAGACTGCCTGGGCTCCAGTCTTGACCTTGACATTTCCTGGCTGTGTGGTTTTGAGCAAGGTTCTTAACCTCTCTGTGCCTCAGTTTCCTCATGTGTAACGTGTCCACTGTGGGGAGGCTCAGGGCCTTGGCATGCCATGAATGCCAAGTGGGTGTTTATGGCTTTTACACCCCTGTCCCCTGAGGGGCTGGCAGGGTAGAAATGGCAGAGATGAGAAAGTTGTGGCAATGTTGAGGCCCGAGGGTGGAGAAGGTCAGCAGGCGGGAAGCAGGATTCCCGCCCACGACAGGGACCTGGAAGGCAGCGGGGGCTGGAGGAGCCACAGAGCCTGGGAGGGCCTGGAAGAGGAAGACTGTCCCAGCCACACCTGTTCACTGGGCCCAAGAAGCCCTTGTCCTGCCAGCCCTCCTCCAGGGAGCCCCTGGGCCTGCAGGGCGGGCGGGCCTCGCCATGCTATTGTATTTTTAGTTTGCCCCCCAGGCTGCTAGAAGACACCTCTCCCCACCCCGCCCTGGCCGCCTGGCCGGAGCTTGCCAGGACAGCTGGGGAGAGAAAAAGGGATTGGTCAGTGCGGGGCCTGTAGAAGAGCAGCTGTGGGTTATCGGGGTACCCCCAGCCAGGTAGCAATCTCCCCTTCGACCAGCGAGTAGGAGGACCTCCCCAGGGGCCCCGATGAGGTCGGTATGAGAGAGGCAGGCCACCTGGCACAAACTACCATGCACCAGGGGGTCTCGTCTAAGCAAGTACCGATTTATTGAGGGGGTTCACAGGCTTATATAGGAAGGGGGGTCCAGTGGTGTCCGGTTTCTAAGCTAAGAATGCGGAAGGGGCTGTCCACCTGAAACAGTATAGGGTCCCTCGGCTAAAACAGTACAGAGGCAGAGGTCAGCCAATAAGAGCGCGGGGAGGTGGCTTCTCAGGCAGCGTGGTCAGCACTGAGCTGACTGCTCGGGGACATCTTGTGGCATGCCCTCACAGTGGGTGGGCTCCCGTGGGGGTCTGGAGCAGGCCTGGGGGCTCCAGGCAGGTCCTGCCAACTGTGGGTCCAGCCCTACGCTGAGTCCTGGCCAGGTGCTGGCCCAGGAGGGTGCCTTTGCCAGGAGGCTGGGTGTGGGGTGCTGCGGGCTTGGTGTGGGGGTAGGAGCCCCGCCCAGCCTGGGAGGGAGGACGGAGGGCTGCCGCCAGGAGGAGGGCCGCCGCCAGGAGGAGGGCCGGGAGGCGGCCCAGACCCAGGGCACCCTTGGCTTGCAGGAGGCAAAATGTTCTTTTCCCTTCCACGTCTTCTGTCCCCCTTGGTGGAGTTGCCAGAGGGAGCTGGTGGCCTCCTAAGGCTAGCAAACTCAGAGGCCACCTCGACTGGACTTTCAGCCCTCGAAGAGTGGGGCCTGGGCTCACACCTGCACACGGGGTGCTGGAGGGCCCTTGCTGGAGGGGTCCTCTGTGTGCCTGTGGCCAGAGACCAAAGATGAAGGACCCTCTGCCTGCCAGGACCTTTCACTTAGCTAAAACAGTGACACTTAAAATGTTCACCAACGTCAAAGGCCGTGAGCCCAGCTATGGGACTCCTGTCATGCTGGTGACAGCTGGTGACTTGCCTCACCTGGGTTAGTTCTCAGAGTCTGAGGATGTTCAGTCTGGACAGGCAGAGGCTTCGGTGAACCTGCAGCTTCCTGGAGTGGGTTTGGGCTGGTCCTCTGCAGCCCCGAGGGGCCCACAGAGCCCAGACAGGAGAATGGGCGTGGCAGAAAGGTCCGTTTAGACTCAATGGAAAGAAGAATTTTTAAAGCTTAGGTAGTGAGCCTGCCGTCCCCGGGAGTATTCAAGTATCTGCTAGAGGATCTGTCGGGAGAACAAGACTCCACAACTGGAAGTCTTGAGGCTGATGCCTCTACAGCTCTCAGCTCTGGGGAGTCAAGGCATGCTGGGATATGAAGAGGGAAACCCAGAGGGGGACAGGCTGTCTGCCCTGCGTGTGATCAGAGTGCTGCAGCCGGGCTCTCCCTGCCCCAGCTGACGCAGCAAGGCCGTGGCCCCGGCAGAGTGGGCGACTCAGGGAGCCATGGCCACGGCTCTGCTGTAGCCGGTGCTGAGCAGTGGCCGTGGCCTGGCCTCGCATTAGCTTAAATGGTAAAACTTAGAATGTTCACCAACTTCACAGCCGCAGGTTTCCACAAGCAGCCAGCGAACAGGATGCCTGCCGGGCTGGTGACAGCTTCGCATTAAACACTTGAGCGTCCCTGACGAGTTGATGAGATTTTAAATACTCAGGCTGTCCCCAGACAACTGAGGAGGCTGGAGATGATCAGACAGGGCAGCCCACCCCTCGGGGGCTCGCCAGCTGCTCTCAGGGGGGCCACAGAAAACGGCTTGGCAGGTCCGGAGCTCTAGCGCTGAGGTGTCAATCAGATCCCAACGCGCAGGGCAGGTGGCCCACCGGCCTCGCCCTCCAGTCAGAAGTAGGGGCTGAAGCTGCCGAGGGTGTGAGCCGTGCAGACCCTCCCAGACTCGCCTTTCCCACGGATGCTAGTGAATGGACGGGTGGACGAGGCCCCTGGAGTCCCCACGGCACATTGACCTGCTCTTTTGGCCGCTGCACCTCCCACTGCTAATACGGGTGGGGTCTTGGCGTCTGTGACTCCAGTCATCCTGGTCCTTGGGGAAGGGTGCCAGACGCTCGCTCAGCCTGTCAGGCTCCAGCCCTTTGATCATCAGGAGTCAGATGCAGTGAATAGACTCTGGATGCATTTCTGCCCCCTGGCCAGCCGTTTCCAAACACCCCTGTCCCTTTTTTCCAGCACGAGGAGCCCAGGGCTCCAGGCTGGGCAGGCACTGTCCCTCTGAGCCACCTCCCCATCCGCTGCTCCCGCTGAGAGGCCTCTGACTGACCCATGCCTCAGTGGGGCCGGGCTGGGCGGTCGTCTTCAGAAGAGTTACGAGGTGCGGTCGCCGCCGCTGACTTCTGCAGGGCACATCTGGGACAGCCAACATGTGCTTTGCCCCTGTGAACCCCACAGCAGTCACGGGGACAACGTCAGCTGCTTCCCGGGAAGAATAGGTGTGACCCTGCCAGGAGGCACTCTGCAAACTGTAGGACCCTGTGCAGACGCAGAGGTGTCTGGCGAGGCCTTGGTCACCGCACTGAATAAACCGTACTGTGATTTGATTTTTTTTAAGGGGAAGGTGGGTACTGGGGATTGACCTCAGGGGCACTTGACCACTGAGCCACGTCCCCAGCCCTATTTTGTGTTTTATGTAGAGACAGGGTCTCACTGAGGTGCTTAGCGCCTCGCCGTTGCTGAGGCTGGCTTGGAACTCACCATCCTCCTGCCTCAGCCTCCTGAGCCGCTGGGATGACAGGCGTGTGCTGCCTGCGCTATTTTTCTTCTTGTGTGTCCCCCAGGACGCTGGGAGGTGCCTGAAGACGAGGATGTGTTCTATTTCACCTATTCTCTCATGTCACAGCCAGGGTCTGACATGCTGTGGGATGGGGAGATGACAGGTGATGATGGACAGATGGAGAGAAGGTGGGATGAGGGATGAGGGATCTGTGATGGGTAGAGAGACGGATGGTGGTGGCGGGTGGCTGGGAGGAGGGAGCTGGATGCAGTGAGTCCCCCTCCCTGCACTGGGCTCTCTGGCAAGGCCACCCAGCCATCTTTTCACCCAACAAACATTTAGATCTGACGCAGACCACGCGCAGCCCAGGGGATACACAGACGGACAAAACAGCCCCCCATCAAAACCAAAATGTTATTGAGGGCAGGGGCTTGGGTTCCTATGCCAGCTCTGCCACCCACCAGCTGCACGATGTGGCCAGGAGCTGCCACAGGGGGGTCCTGGGGGGTCAGTGAGTTGCCAGAGGCGAGGGGCCGGCACTCGCCCGCAGCAGCCTGCACACTCCAAGCCAAGAGCCCCGAGGAGGAGGCTGCAGCGCTTCTCAGCGGGCAGCGTCGGGCAGGGCCAGGAAGCCAGGCGTGCCCTCCTCCCCCAGGGCGAGGGACCCAGGGGAGGCAGCCAGCTGCACGTATGGACCCGCCAGGCTCCTTCCCAGCACTTTGGGGCGGGAGCAGGAGTGAGCTAGGAGGCTTCTGGGGCCAGGACTGTCCCAGGGCCAGCGGGCACCGGTGCCCGGCTGAGGAACGGGACCAGGCGGGAGCGTTGGGTTTCACGCTGCTGGCGGAGGCCTGGCTGTGCCCTTTCCCCGGCGGGCCGCCTCCTCCAGCCCTTTCCACATGCAGCCCCACCCCTGTGGCCTGAGCTGTCCTGGTCCCCACAATGGCACCTGCCCCAAAATAGCTTCCCATGTGAGGGCAGGAGAAAGGCAGAGATTAGGCCCCCGTGGAGGAGAGTGGGGGCGGGGAGCGCCAGGCACGGCCGCCCCTGTCGGGCAGCAGCGGGTATAAAAGCCCACTGGGCCGGGCAGCCCCAACCGAGGCCAGGCCGAGCACCCAGCCACCAGCACTTGCTCTTTCTGTCCTCAGAGCGCCATGGGGCTCAGTGACGGGGAATGGCAGCTGGTGCTGAACGTCTGGGGCAAGGTGGAGACTGACCTGGCGGGCCACGGGCAGGAAATCCTCATCAGGTAACGGGAAGGGACCCGGCTGCAGCCGCACCCCAGGGACCTTAGACATGGCTGCGAGGTGCAAGGTGGCCCCGCGCAGACCTGGCTGCCGAGGAGAGGCAGCTCCAGTTCCTGCTTGGTTTTCTCCACTCTTAAGTGTCAGGGACCCGACGCAGGAGAGACAAAGCACCCATCCCAGCCAATGTCAGCAGCTGAGGCTTGAGGATCAAACCCTGGAAGCCCAGAGCCCATCAGGGAGAATCTTAGAATTAAACACAAGAGCGAGCAAAGGTCCTGCAGGGTCTTGTCCCACCACCTCACTTACTAGATGAAGACCAAAAGGACTCAGAGGGGAAGGATGTCCCCAAAGCCACAAGCCTATGAAATGTCAAAGCTGAGGCATGACTTTCAAGGGGAGACAGGTCGGGATCCCGACATGGCTCTGTCGCTGAGCAGCTGTGTGACCGTCAGGAGGATACTCAACCTCTCTGAGCCTCAAATTTTTCTCCTGTACAATAAGGGGAAGTCCTAACCCCTACATCACAGAGTAGAAGTGAGACTAAATGAGATGATTGACACAGGAGGCCTGGCGTGGTTCCTGCCGTGCAAGAGTTCTAGAAATGCTATTGGATGTTAGAGACGAATCCCAGGGGTCCTTTCAAAGCGCTGTGGTGACCTGTGATGTAGAACAGGTTCCCAATGTGAGGGGTTGGGATAATGTGGTCCCCAAGAATACCCTGCCTTCTGCAAGAAGCTCCTGCATATCCCCAACCCCCAAATCCCGAGTTTGCTGAACGGGGTGGCCTGTGGCTTGCAGTAGGGCCTCCCCCAACCCTTGTCTTCCACCCCAGTGGGGGATCCTGGGCCAGCCCATGGATACAGACCAGCCTTCCCACCTCTGGCAGCAAGGGGGTTGCCTCAGTTTTAATCTGCAAATGAATCTCTCCTCCGAGGGGGAGGGTCTCCCCCTCTCTCAGTTGACCTTTGGCCCCCCTTGGACTTGCTGTCCCCCTCCTACCTGGTGGGGAGCAGCCCCGTGGGGAGCAAGGTTATCTGAAGTCGGGGCCCTGGTGGTCTGGGCTGGCAGCCAGGTTTCTGCTGGCTCACGGCACCTAAGCAGTTCCCCTGTGTCTCTGTCCCTGTCACTGGCAGAGGCTGCTGGGCTGCAACAGGCCCTACCTGATTGGAATAAATACTCCCCCAACCTTTCATTCAACCCTTGAGCCACTGATTTCCTGTGTGACCTTGGAAAAGTCACTGGTCCTCTCTGGGTCTGTTTCTCTATTGGTTGAGTGAAAGGGATTGTCTTCTGTCCACTCTCAGGACATGGGATTGGCTGAATTCATGGTCCTCCCTGGCCTTCAGTAGGTTCCACAGGGGAGATGTCATCTTCCAAGATGATCAGGCATCTTCCAAGGTGATCAGGGGCCTCCCGGCCTCTGGGCCTCCAGGCCTCCGGCCCCCCGGGCAGTGACTTGGACATCTTAAAGGAGACTCAGGGTGTCGTGTGATCTGGAGACATTTCCTCCCTTCCCAGGGCAGATCAGAGAGGCCTGCCAGCGGCCAGCGGCCAGCGGCTGGCAGCCAGGGGCAAGACACCATGCCCAGGCTGGGCCCCTAGACGGCCCCAGAGAGTGTGGCGCCCTGTCCTGTCTTAGGCTGCAGGATAGGCGGGCCCTTGCCAGCTGCCCCTGCCTCTGGGGGCTCAGGGTGCAGGGCCAGTGCCTCCCCTGGCTGAGGCTGCCCAGCCCAGGGGAGCTGGCGTGGGCTTCGCAGCAGGCCGCCCTGGCCTGGCTCCCTGACCTTCGCAAGGTCACTTCTCCTCTGGTTGTAAATACGACAGGGCGATTCTGTCCCGCGAGTCTGTTGGAACAGGAGCCTCGAGCTGCAAGTGGCCAGGGAGTTCCAGAAACAGAGCTGGACACTCTTGGGGAGCTCGGGGCCTGGAGGGGCTCCGGGAGATCGCGCTGCCCAGTGGCTCCGGGTCCTGCTCAGACTCTTCTCGCTTATTTATTTTTTGTTGTTGTTGCTGAGGCAAAAGATTTTGAGGCCATAAAGTTTGAAAGCCACTGCTGGTGGCCACGACTTCCCACGTTACAGGGAAGAAACCGCCCAAGGGTCCTAAGCAGTCAGGGCTAGCTGTGGGCACAACCTAAAATTCCCGGTGAAGATGACCAGACCACAATGACGGAGACGACAAGGTAACAATCCCGAGGAGGAGGAGACGGCAACATTTATAGAGTGCTTACTGAACACCAGGCCTGTGGGAGGTGTTTCACCCGTATTTAGGCCTCACAGCAACCTTATGAGGTCAATATAGTTATCACCACTTTTAACAGAGAGGTTAAGTAACTTGCCCAAAGTCACACAGCTAGTAGGAACAGGGCTGGGATTCAAGTTCTGGACACTTGCATTCAGCCTCCCTGCTCTTGACGACTCTGTTCTCCTGCCCTGTGGTCCTGCCATGCTGGAGGTGGGTACCTGGCTACTCTCTAGGTCTCCTGTCCCTGTAGGATATGAAGGGTTTTCATGGCTCAGCAGACAGGGCAGATACTAGGATTGAGGACGAAAACAGCCAGCACGGGCCCTGGGCCACCGAGGACGATGCCCCATCTCCGCAGATGGGGCCTCGTCCATCAGTTTCCAAGGTGCTGCCCTCAGGCGGATGCAGGGCACCCCCACTGCAGGACTCAGGGCTCACAGAGGCCAGCGGCTACATGGTGCCAGAATGGTTTAGCAGGAGCTAATTAGCTTTGTCCCCCTGAACTATAAAGTAAATATGGGCTCCCTCTGTCTCTCTGGTGCTGAGTGGAGGCTGAGGCATGGGAACAACGTTTGGAGGCTGAACAATCATCTAGACCAACTCTTTGGGCAAGACCCAGAGAGGTTGAGTGACTTCTTCAGTGTCACACAGCACATCCAATACAGAGGCAGGTCAGAACTTGGCTTCTGTCATAATTTCCCCTAGACATTGGGGGACTCTCCAAATGCCCAGGATCCCTGCTGCCTTGGATACCCAGTCCTTGGCCAGCGTCTGCCCCAGGCAGTCTCCTTCCGGTGCCCTGACCTTGAACCTTCCTCTGTGGGTGCCAGGTCTTGCGTCTGTCATCAGGAATCCAAGGATCATTGTCGCCAGATAATAATAGTCAGTAGCTCAGGGACCCTTGGAAGAAAGGTGCCAGAGAGGAGCTGTCAGTGACGCATGTGGCTTTGGACAGGGTCCCGGGTGACGTGGGGATGTTGGTCATGGCTGTGGACAGACTGGCGCTCTGGGCGGGACAGGCTCCCAGGGGAGGCGCTGCCCCTGTCCCCGTGGTGTCAGGTGGCGTGAGTGCTGCGTGCTTGGCCAGGGGATACCGATACGCAGCTGTGTGCACACGGGCGTGCCGTGCTCACACTCTGCAGATGGCACAGCGATGTCTTTGTGTGACATGGACAAAGCCTGAGCTTTGTCCTCTGGAGCGTGGAGGGAAGCCAGGATGCCTGGGTCAACCCCCAGACAGCCCCTCGGGCCTCCGGGCCTCAGTTTCCTCACCTGTCAAACGGATCTGCCTCCCGCGGCTTTTTAATGAGATGCTATCTGTGCACTCAGAACAGACGCCGAGCGCCGCCCCAGCGTGGGTGAGCACTGTCGGAACCCGCGGTCGACCCGCAGTGCGTGGCGTGTGTGTCCACATGCACCCGGGAGGTCAGACGGGGCCCACCCGACTCCCCTGGCCGTACCCCAGCCGGAGCGCACAGCTGGGGTGAGGTGCAGGTGGGGGCTGCCCCTTCGCCCGAGTTCCCTGCAGCGGCTGGACCGCCCCACGCCGCTCTCCTGCCCTCTGCTGTCCTGAGCCTGGTGGGGGAGGAGGCCCGGCCAGGGAGGAGGCTGCCCATGCTGCCTGTCCACAGGATGAGCAGGTAGCAGGGTTCGTACGAAGAGGAGCTGGGGGCTTTAGTGGATCACAAGCTAAGGAGATCCCTAGGGAGGTGACTCAAAAACCAGACCTCATTCTCAGGTGGGGTGAAGAGAAGCTCGGAGCTCCTCCCCATGGGACCCCGGGAGGGAGACCGCAGGGACCACTTTGCGGCTCAGGCTGCAATCCAGAATGTCCGCAGTGGGGTTGCCAGGCTGTCGCGGAGCCTGGAAACCACAGAAGAGGAACCTTTCAGGGAACGGAAGCCTCTGGATGAGAGGAGGAAGCTGTGGGCAGATGGGGTCCTCCCCAGACATCTCGGGCTGCAGCACAGGAGAGAGGCCATGACCCTGTCCAGCACTGGGTTGGTCTGGGCTCCGCCACCAGCCTGCTGCGGGACCCCAGGCCCGTCACCTGCCTCTGTGATCTCATCTGCCCATGAGTGGGATGCGGAGGCTCACTCCAGCCAGGTGGAGGTCAACTCCTCTCAGCAAGAAGGCCAGAGGCCAGAGCTGGGGTGGCTCCAGCAGGGCCCCTTGGAGTTGGTACAAGAGGGACTGGGAGGCACAGGGAGCAGAGCCACAGGGGCGTGGAGTGGCCTCAGGCAGCGGGAGCCTTGGCTGCTGGGAGCTGAGCAGCAGCAGCAGCAGCAGCACAGACTCTAGGCAGGGACTGCAGGGAGGTCCCCAGCGAGACGGGGACTGCTCTCTGAGTCACCCAGATGTGGCTGTGATGTCACACCTCTGAGCCTCCCTCTCCTCGGCTATAAAGGCCGATGGTCTAACAGCCCTGAAGGAAAACAGGCGCAGAGCCCAGCGGGGGCCTGGCCAGAGCACGCACTCAGCCTCCAGGGCCTCCAGCGCCAGCCTCCATCCCTGATGTCTACTCCCTCAGACCCTGGGCAGGCCCGAGGCTGGGTACAATGCAGGGTGGCACTGTCCTTTCTGCCCCTAACAGTGGGAAGAGGAAGGTGGGGGTGTCGATGATAATATCAGGAACTTTATTTATTTATTTATTTTGGTACTGGAGGTTGAACTCGGGCACTCGACCACTGAGCCACATCCCCAGCCCTATTTTGTGTTTTATGTAGAGACAGGGTCTCACTGAGTTGCTTAGTGCCTCGCCATTGCTGAGGCTGGCTTTGAACTCGCAATCCTCCTGCCTCAGCCTCCCTAAGTGCTGGGATTACAGGCTTGAGCCACCTTTTTTTTTTTTAATTAAAAACATCTCGGCAGTCCTGGGGGTTGGACCCAGGGCCTTGGGCATGTTAGGCAAGCGCCCCACACCGAGCTACGCCCCCAACAATAATAACTAGTTATGGGCCAGACGCCTTGGGGCCCTCAGCAGGGAGCGTCTCACTGCATCCTCTGAGCGGGGACGGGTTTTCCCATCCCCTGGATGAGGAAGCTGGGGCACAGAGAGGTGCGGTGGATCGCCTGAGGTGGCACAGCTCAGACTGGACTCGAGTCTGGCCCCCTGCACACCCCCACGTCCAACCCCAGCCCTCTGTGTGTCCACAGGCTCTTTAAGGAGCACCCCGAGACCCTGGAGAAGTTTGACAAGTTCAAGAACCTGAAGTCGGAGGAGGAGATGAAGGGCTCGGAGGACCTGAAGAAGCATGGCAACACGGTGCTCACGGCGCTGGGCGGCATCCTCAAGAAGAAGGGGCACCACGAGGCGGAGATCAAGCCCCTGGCCCATTCACACGCCACCAAGCACAAGATCCCTGTCAAGTACCTGGAGGTAGGGCAGGCGGGGCGGGACAGGCTGGGAGGAGGACGCTCAGCGTGGCGCCCAGCTGGGCCCCCAGTGCCCTCCCTGGCCTCAGTTTTCCCGTCCGCACACGGGGCGGGCACCCGGCGTCCTCCGGGCATCCCCAGCCCTGCCAGCTCACCTGCCAAAGCTCCAGCGTCTGGTCACCAGCAAGGCGAGCAGAGTGGGCGTGGGTGCACAGGGCGCATCCCCCAGAGGTGCCAGCCTCACCCCCGCTGGGCCCAGGAGGATGCTGAGGCACAGGGAGGTCGAGTCGCCTGTCTGGCCACAGAGGCTGGATCCGGACGCGGGTCTGTTTCCCAGAACCCCTGGCTCCGCCCTGTGCCCCGGAGTCAGATGCAGGCTGTGTGGCTGGAGCTGGGGTGCCAGGTGGCATTGGCTGGCCGCCGGCTGGCTCAGAGGTCCCAGCATCTTCACAGGTGGAGACAGCCTGGAGTGCCCCAGGCCGCATGTGGCCTCCTGAGTGAGCTGGGCTGAGGCCCGGCTGAGCTCTGGGTCTGCCTCCACGGCTAGTGCAGGAGGGGACATGGGGAAGGGAGCCTGGACAGGTGCAGACAGGTAGGTGCATGCTCTGATGTCTGGAGAGCAGGGAGGCTGGTGTAGGAGTGAGGACACTGCAGGTGACGGCCACCAGTCAGGAAGGGCTGTGCTCATCCGACCCGCCTGGGCCACACCATGGAGTTCTCACAAGTGCTGCCCTGGGGTAGGAATCTCATTCCGTGTCTTCTTTTCCTTTCAGATAGAAAAAGTTCAGAGGTAGAGGGTCCAGGCCTGGTGTGGGGGCCACATGGTCACCAGGGATCCGGGCTCACTCTCTGTGCTGCTCTCCTGAGCATGCGCTATCCGTCCTCTAATTTGCTTCATGGCTCAATATGGCTGCAAGAACTCCACCCACTTCATACATATTCCAAACAGGAAATAACAGAAAGAGAGAAGACTCCCTTTGAAGGCATTTAAGGGGTTCCAGACTCTCATCTAACCCTTCTGAATATACCGCCCTGGCCAGAAGTTAGTTACAGAGGTCTGCATGGAAAGCTGGGAAATTTTATCTATTAGGACTCCAAATACACCTAGTGTTCTATTACCAAGGCAGAGGGGCAGGCAATTAGCAGTCTCTGCCCCAGGCAGGTACACTTCTGATTTGGAAACTGGGGAAGGTAAGCCGCCTCCTCGGGGTCCCCAGGCCCAGGAGGCAAGTCAGCTGCTCCACCTGCACCCCCACCCAATGTCACCCTGGCCTCATCCCTGCTCCCTGTCATGGCGCCTGCCAGGCTGTATCATCACTAATCTCTCTCCCCAGTGAAGTTCCAGCTGGCGCTGGAGCCCCTCAAGGCAAAACCTGCCTCTCTCTGGGTCCCGTGTTTGCAGCAGGAGCAGGCTCAGCAGGAGAGCACCCGGAGGAGGCGTGGAGGCTGGGAGGTGTGGAGGCTGGGAGAGGCGGGCCGTGGGCTCAGCACACACGGGGTCTGTGCACTAGAGCCAGGTCCACTCCAACTCTTAATGCAAAATCCCTGCAGAAAGAAAGACAGGGCCCAGCCCCCTCACCCAGGGCTCCTGTCACCTGTGCACGAGGAGGGAAGGGGCCTCAGAGGTGGTGGGTCTAAGGGTGGCGTTGTACAGCTGCTCCATCCCACAGGTGGCTGAACACAATGGCCGTGCCACAGGCTCGGAAAGGCTGGGCTGGGGCCTCCCGACAGGTTCCTCTACAGCCCCGTCTGCAGGAGAGGTCACACACAGCTCTGTCCCAAATTCTCAGGCACCCTGTTCTCCTACTTTGTCTTGAATTTGTGAAATTCAAGGTGAACTTAGCCCAAGTCTCCCTTGGTGGCCAAGGACGGTGGAGCAGACCCTGTTCCTGGGCCCTGCGTGTCTGTGTGTTGGTGCCGGCGTTTCTCCCACCGTGATGTCCCCGTCCTCAGCTCTGCTGATGGGATCTGCACCCTTGGCCCTGGAGACAAGGAGAACAGCCAGCTTTGGTTGGGCCACCTCCCTTCGGCTCTGGCAGCCACCTGTGTCCCCCTCCCCCTGCTGGTCTGCGGTCCCAGCTCTGCCATCCACCTGCTGTATGATCTCAGTCCCCGCTTGGTTGTTGCCTGTCAAATGTCACCACTTGGTGTACCAGCCAGGGGTGTGGTCGGGATCAAGTCTTGATCCACTGTGGAGAGAATACAGGGGCGCTTCCTGTCCAGGGCCTTCTGCCAGCCAGCCCCAGGGTACCCCTGTCTCTGTCTCCTGGTAATGACATGGCTCTGATCTTTGCCCTCAAAAATAGGGTCCCTAGAGCTGGGCGTGTAGGCATGAGGCCCTGGGGTCCATCCCAGCACCCGAAAAGAAAAGATTCTTTTAAAAAAAAGAAAAAAATAATGTCTCTAAAGCAATAACCGCACCAAGTCATTAACAGCAAAAGTCAAACACGAATTTCACGATTTCACGGTGGCGCGATCCTGGGTGAAATGATGAAACCGAGGTCCCCTCCCTTCCTGCTGCCTGTGGAGGTGCCCAGCCCTGGCCTGGCGGGAGCGGTGCACACGGGAACAGCAGCAGGGAGCACAGGGAGTGATTGCCCCTTCCTGGCTCCGTGAGCTTTGCACGTGACTCTGCCGCCGCGCCTCGGCCTCCCCATCTGTGACGCGGTGGCGGTCGCACCTGTCTCCTGGTGCCGGCACACTCCTGGCCCTCACCCGAGATGGCGCCCGAGCACGGCGAGCGCTTGGTAGCAGCCTGCAGTAAAAAGAACCGGAGGCCCCCTGGGCCCCCGACTAGTCCCTCGTGCCACCCAGTGACCAGCACCTCTCTCGTCCCCTCCCCACAGTTCATCTCGGAAGCCATCATCCATGTCCTGAAGAACAAGCACTCTGGGGATTTCGGCGACGACGTCCAGGGCGCCATGAGAAAAGCCCTAGAGCTGTTCCGGAACGACATCGCAGCCAAGTACAAGGAGCTGGGGTTCCAAGGCTGAGCCCCACTTCACCCCACTGCCCAGGCCTAGGGTCCCAGGGCAGGGTGGGCACCGAATGTCACGTAGCCGTGTAGAGTGTGCTTGATGTGAGTGTCCGCTTGCTTAGGAGAGGTGGCAGGGGAGGAAGGGAGGGGGCCAGTGGGGGCCCCAGTGGACTGTCATCACCCTGGGAACCCGCCCAGCTGGGTGGCCTCATTTCTCCTCTGGCCAGATCCCACCCCAGCTCCCTCCACTCTCCAGCTGCCTCTCCGTCCCTTACCTGAACCCCTAGAGCCAAGCCATTAGCTCACTGGGCCGCCTGGATTCTCGGATCCCTCGCCTGCCCTGATCACAGCTGAATGTCCCTTTGTGAGAAGGGAAGGCCCCGGGCAGGGGGAGGTGGCCGAGTTCCTGAGCATGCACTGCTTCCCAGATTGGGGTGACCCTCCTGGTTTTAATAAAACACTTGCAACCTCTCAGTCTCTGCCTGGCCTTGGTCACTCCCTGGAGTAAGGGAAGCACCCACCCCCAGCCCAGGAGGACATGGGAAGGAGACCCTGGGATGGTGGCCTCCTGAGAGGAGCCCGGGGAAGGACAGGGTCCTCCTTCCTCCAGTCCAGGCAGGGCTCAGGCAGGTGGAGAGAAATCCACGGCCTGGGACCAGAGGGTCTGGTCAGGAGCAGGCAGCAGGCAGCCCCAGCCTCGGCAATGCAGGGGTCAGCGTCAAGGGCACAGGCTGTGGGAATGCCATGAGAGCGGACAGGAGGAGGGAGGAGATGGTTACTGTGGTCACAGCTTCAGCAACATGAGAAGGTCACCAGCCAGAAGTGGCAGGGCTGGCCTTGGGACCGCAGCCTGGAAGGCGCTGGGGACTCTGGCCCGGGACCCAGCCAGGCAGCCAGCAGCGGCAGATGCTGCCCTTCTGGTGGAAGAGAAAAGACAGACGCTTGGGGAACGAGCCCGAGCACAGGCCCGGAGACAAATCCTCATCCACAAGGGCGGAGGGCGGGCCGCAGAGGGGGCGCTGCTAGGAGGACCCAGATGGTGGCCCTGGGGTACACCCAGGACTCAGTGGGGCTGAGACTGGAGGGCAGGGCGTAGGCGAGGGTCTGGGGGCCGGGCTGGCTGTGCCCAAACCCAGGGGCCAGATGCCACCACCACTCGGTGCCACCTTTGAGCAGCTCAGGCACTGAGCTCTGAAACTCTCCAGAGGCTCCCTGGATGGTGACCTCGTGCCCTCTCCAGCATCTGCATCAGCGGGCCCCAACCTCACGCCAGCCAAGCTCAGGCCACTGAGCAGGGCCGACAGAGGGCTGGCGTGGACAGCTGGAGTCAGAGGGGACACCTACTTCCTGCGGCAGGCTTGGGGCACCTTCTGCCCTGGAGGGGCGGGAGAGAGGGAGGCGGGTCTCAGTCCTGGAACCTGGAGGAAAATTTCACGCTCGTATATAGCAATTTGATTGACAGCTCAGATGTGCGGGCAGACAGGACCAGGACTGGAAGATGGACATGCCGCCCCAGCACTGGCACCCTGTCAGACCAGGGCCTGGCAGAATCAGGGCTGCGGGGGAGCACCCGCCGCTGGTCCTCCTTCAGCTTTCACTCAACAGATATTTGCCGATCCCGGCAGGTAGAAAAACAATCTGTGTACACCTTGGAGGTGCACACTAGGTGACTTTATTTTTCTTTTTTTGTCTATAACTGAACTGAATTTCTGGTTTGAAACCTCAGTATGCCTGGGTGGCAGATATTTAATCTCAGTTTATCTGAGGTTTTATTCCTCAATCACAGCTGAACTTTTGGCAAATTCCAAGGGGCTTATGTGTGCCTAAGGGTGGCGCATGTTGGGAGGGAGTGCTCTTATCTGTCCCCGGGTTGTCCTCAGGGCTGTACCCGCAGCCCTGCCACCACCAGGAGATGTGAGGCACAAGTTTCCGCTGCATTCAGACCCCACCGACTGAGCTTCCTCCACCTCTTTTAGGATGCAACAGGGCATGAGCAGGGCCACCCTGTACGGTTCTGTGGGTTGCGCCCTCCATCTCGGTGCCTGGCCAAGGGGTTCATAAGGATGCATCCAGAACCTCTGGAAATTGGAGCAGGGGCAGAACCCCTTTCTCTGGAAACCACCACCATCTGCAGTTTTCCTCTTTGACTCTTCTTTCTGACAGTTTCAGAGAAACTTTTTCAACCTCCTAATTTCCTCCCGATCATTCTACCCAGAGCTCTTGGGCCCTGAGCTTTTGACCCACAGACTCAGCCAAGAGATGCAGGTTATTTCTGTTTTGTGTTTGGCTATCACATGACCCTCTAAGCGTTGGGCAATGAGACCTATTTTCTGGAAAATAAGGGCCAAAGAGGAAGGGAGATTGTTAGCTAACAGAGATCTGGGGAAACAGAGGCTGGTGTTTTAAAGCACCATCCTGCAGTGGTATTTACTCTGTGTTAGCCAAACACACAGCTGTTAAGCAAATACTACGCACCAGGCCGTGATGGGGACCAGGTCACAGCTCACGTGGTCTCTGCCCTCATGCAGCTTCCAGACAGGAACAGGAAGATAACCTGCACTGGGTCAGGGGGCAGAGGGGACTCCTGATGAGCACAGAAGGGGGAGTTTGGGGTACAAGGAGTCGTAGAAGGAGTACCACTCAGTGGTACGTCGATGCATTTCTGGAAAATGTATTTGCCTTGCCCTGCAACGGGCCAGGTTTTGGGGGGCCATGATGAATGGATAGTTTCCACGCTGCCTCAGGGAACCCCCTGCTGCAGGCTTGGAGCTAGGAAATGGGTGAGTTTTGAGGAGTGTGGGGAGGTGGGAGCAACAGCAAGAGGCCTTCTGTTACCGGAACAAACACCCAAGATGATCAGTTTATAAAGAGGAAAGGTTTGCTTTGGCTCACGGTTTTGGAGGTTTCAGTCCATGTCCAACTGAGGGCACTGCTCTGGGCCTGTGGCGAGCAGGTGTGTGGCCGGGGGAGCCTGTTCACCTCGTAGCCAGGAACAAAAGGGGAAAGAGGAGCTCAGCATCCACAGTCCCCTTCAAGGGCACAGCCCCAAGGACCTGGAGATCTTCCCCAGGCCCCTCCTCTTCAAGGTCCACTGCCTCCCAGCAGCACCAGGCTGAGAACCAAGCCAGCAACGAAGGGCCTTCAGGGGACATGTTAGTCAGCATTTTGTCACTGTGACCAAATGCCTGACAAGAACAACGTAGAGGAGGGAACTTTTATTTTGAGGTTTCAGAGGTTCAGTCCACAGTGGGCCGACTCCATGGCTCCGGGCCCAGCTGGGGCAGAGCACCATGGAGAAAGGGTATGGCAGAGAAGTGCCACTCCATTCAGGTCAGCCAGGAAGTAGAGACCAACAGGAGAGAAGGGCCACGGGGCAGACCACCCTCTGGGCAGACCCCAGTGGCCCACCTCCTCTAGCCACACCCCACCTGTCTACAGTGGCCACCAGCCAGTCCTCAACTAGGAGGCCGGCTAGGTTACAGCTCCCACCAGCCGCCACTTCACCTCTGAGCGTTCCTTTGCTGACATAGGAGCTTCTGGAGGGACACTTTATGTTCAAACCATAGCAGAGTTCTCCAGAGAAATGTCACCGACGGGACTCACACCCAAACACACACACTTTTTAAAGTTTTTAAATCGCCTTTTCTCCATAATTATTATGGCTCTAAGAATGAGGTGCTTTTCACGATATCTAGCTAGCTGTATTTCCAGAAATGGAAATCCTCAGCACAGTTTATAATAATGGACCTGTTTCCTTATTTTGTTGTTGTTGTTGTTGTTGTTTGTTTGTTTCTGGGAATTGAACCCAGGGGTGCTTACACCCTGAGCCACATCCCCACCCCTTCTTATTTTTATTTGGAGACAAGGTCTCGCTGAATTGTTTAGGGCCTGGCTGAGTGGCTGAGGCTGGCTGTGAACTCGTGATCTTCCTGCCTCAGCCTCCTGAGCATGGCGACTGCACCCAGCTGCTTATGTGGTGTTTGTTACCATTTTCTGTGTTCTTTCTTGTCCCCTGGTGGACAGAGTGGGCAGGGTCCTCTGCTCATCTTTTGTCCCTAGCCCAAGGCTAGCTGTGGCCTGAGGTGCTGCCGTGTTACCTGGGAGCATGTTCTACAGTACTACATACGTGGGTATAAAGTGCCCTTGGGGACTGTGGATGCTTTTAAAATTACTGCTCAGGAGGTCCCGGCAGGACCCTGGTTCTGAACGTCTGATTCCTGAAATGGAGCTCTGTGTGTGGAGCATGCCTGTGCCCGGAAGTCCTCCTATGAGACGACCGTGTGAGGGCGCCAGGTGTGGGGTCACTGGTGAGCTTGGCTCCCTGCCCATGTCACCTGCCACCCTGAAGTCCCTGTGAGCTCCAGGACAGCCCAGGTGACTTCTCAGCCTGGGACTGAGGCTCTTGGGGTGGAGCCGGCAGAGAGTTGGAGAGGACGCACGGGGAGCCAGGACTTGGGCACGACCCGGGCCAGCCTGCAAGACAAACTGTGATGAGCTGATAAACCCAGATGACTCACCGCAGCTCCTGACTTGGCGAATCTCGCTAAGCAGAGCTGGGATCAGTGACCTCAAAAATGACAGGGCAGCCCTGATAAGCCACTAGGGCTCACACACATCTCCACCTTCCTGGCGACATAGATCTTGTGTCTCATTCTGTTCTCCCCATCTCTGTCTCTCTGTCTCTCTCACGCACATTCATTTTGTGCTCGCTGACATGTTAAAGGCACACGTTAGAAGCTAAGAACTAAAACTACAACAAGAGGGCCACAAAACCTTTGCCTTTGATCCATATCAAACCAGCTGCCTTTGTCTGACCACCCTTTTGATACAGATATAAAACATCTCCCCCTATTCTAAATAGAAATAGAAACAAAGTATCACCCCTGTGCATACATATTTCAAAGAGCAGGGCCTTGGTTGAGAACTCCTCCACTACCCACAGGGTCCTCTTGGAGGTGAGGCTCCTGTTGGAGGTGAGGCGTTCCCATGGCTTCTCAGGGAGACTTTCCCACAGGATACTAGGCCGTGTGTGCAGAGCTGAGCTAGGCCATTGTACACTTTAATGATTTATCAAGTCAAAACACTTGCAGGGTAGAAGGGTCACCCTTCACCACCCAAGAGTGCAGAGGTGATTTTGTGGGCCTTCTGGATTATGAAGCTGGGTTATTAGGAGCTTAAAGTTTTCAGCACTGGGGACTTGACATGGCAGGGGGCTGGATGTAGTAGAAGAGAGGCAGGCAACTGGCATCAGCTGAAGCAGGGGTCCAACTCACCACTGTATGTGTTGAGGCTCTGCGTGAGGTTCCATGTGAAATAAACCAACTGGGGTTAATCTATTGGGAAGGGTTTGCTTAAACTATGTGCCTGGTGACTTTTGGTGAGGCTCAAATTGTCTGCTGGGGGGTATTTCAGATATTTATGGGAGTTTTGTTGCAGTGATGCAGATACTGATGGTCTATGGAAGGAGGGGCAGCCAGGGATAAAGACAGCCCAGCACACTCAAAACCTCTCCTGCACTCCGACTTGGTTATTCTTTTAACAGCCCTATAAAGTTCATGACACCATTGTTATCATCATTGTGATGGTTAATTTAATGTGTCGACGTGGTCAGGCTCCAGCTGTTTGGTCAAACACCAGTCTAATTGCTGTGAAGATATTTTTTGAATGTGATTAACTTTTAAATCAGGAGACTTTGGGTAAATCAGATTACCTTCCCCTTAAAGATGGGCTCCATCTAATTAGCAGGACGGCTTTAAGAGAAAAGACTGAAGCTCCCTGAGGAGAAAGAATTTCTGCTGCCCAAGCACCTCTGAACTCAAGATTGCAAGGTGGGGCTGGGGTCATGGCTCAGTGGTAGAGCGCTTGCCTGGCATGTGTGAGGCACTGGGTTCGATTCTCGGCACCACATATAAATACACAAAGATCCATCAACAACTAATAAAAATATTAAAAAAAAAAAAAAAAAGATTGCAAGGTGACCTCTTCCTGGGTCTCCAGCCTGTGGTCTGCCTGCTGATTTCAGATTCAGCAGTCCCCATAATCGTGTAAGCCAATTCATTAAAATCAATCTCTTTCTAAATCTCCATGTTTTTGCTTCTGTTTCTCTGACCATGACCGACACAATCACGTCCTTGTTTTATAGATGAAGCAGAGCCATGGTCTGCACCTGAATCCCAGCTCATCCTTGGTGAGCAGGTGGGAAGCATCATGCTACAGAATGGGGGAGCGGTGGAGTCCACCCTGCGCCCTTGGGCACCGTGAGGCAGAGGCCATGTCACCGCACAGTATTCCCAGGGCAGGACCTGCTAATCTGCCAGCTGACACCTAGAGGCCAAATCCCCTGCTAAGCACCCGTGGGCTGGGCTGGCCAGAATCTGAAGCCTGGGTGGCAGCCAAAGCCTCCCGGGGTGGCCAGATCCAGGCCAGTCACCTCTCACCTCAGAGAATAGCTTTGAGGGCATCCCCTGAGCAGGGCAAACTGCTCCAGCAGACCGAGGTCACTGCCACCCGGCTGAAGTTCTGGGATACTTTTCAACGGCAGTTTCTCTCAAAATAATACCGCTCTCCAAAAGCTCCTCCTGATCAGGTGCCTGGTGATTTCATTCACCAAATACCTGGGAAGCGCCCGCCTACTGCCCCTGTCTTAGTGGCCACGTGGTAAGTCACTCCAAAGCATCAAGGCCTACAACACAACCGTCCATATCCCGTTGCCTCTGTGGCTCTGGGGCAGATGGGCTCGGTCCTCACCAAGGCCCCGTCACACCCACATCTGCACGCAGCCACTCTGGGAGGCTGCTGCACTTCCTCGTGACATGGAGACATGGAGACCCAGGAGAAAGGCTTCTGTGACCTCGACCCCAAAGCTGCTGCCTCCACATCTACTCTTTAGGCACAAGTCACACAGGGTGGCCTGTGTTCCAGGGCAGGAGAGCTGGCCTCTATTCGTGGATGGAAGGAGAGTTGAGAAACACACAGAGAGACTGTGAGTGGTCTCTGTGCCCTGGGCCAAGCAGAACAGAGGGAGACAGCTCCTTCCTCCCCTCCAAGACCCGCTCTCCCGCCCCTGCTTTCTGCCTAGACAGGTGATCCCCGGGGACAACACCAACAGGCTCTCTGCCCTCAGGTTGCAGTGGGCAAGTGTTAGAACTCCAAATTTGGGAAGAATTAAACCATCCATTTATATTCCTACCCCAGCCTCTGCTGGGTGGCTGTATGGTGACCCCTTCCTCCAGGGAAGCCAGAGCTTCCAAATACCCATAGGATCCCAGTCCCCATTCCCACAGTCCCCCCACCCTTTGCACTTGGAGGTGGAAATAGCTCCCTCTGCTCTAGCTGTGGATTCTGTGCATCCTGCCAGGATTTTGGTGCCTTATCCTTGTGCCAGGATTTAGAATAACATGACAGGTGCTCAAAGGGAGGGATATGCCAGAAAAGGTGGGGCCTCCCTCTGGCTGGTGGGCAGGCATGACAGGAACCGCTCCCCAGAGTGAGGAGGGCAGCAGAGGGCCAGGGCACGCACGGGGCTGAAGATGGAGGTGATACAGGATACTCTGGTCAGAGTAAATGGTTGAGTACTTGCCAGGAAGCCATTAGGCTACATCGTCTGGACTTCGTCTTGTGAGGGATAAGCCATCGAAAGAAAGTCATCGGTAATGATTTGAACAGAATCACAAGGTGTTCCAGAGGGTGACCTTAGCATCATAACTGCCAGGTTCACATCATGGCCTTGCATGGTCCTCACTGAGGAGGTGCTTAATGTTCATGCACCTCAGTTTTCTCTTCAGCAAGATGGACACATCCACCTCCTGGGCTTGTGAGGACTGCATTAGGAAACTTTCAGCCTCAAATACCTGAAAATACAACTAAGATCAGCTTTGAAAGTAAGGAGCTTTAATATATCATAAAAATCTGGAGGCAAGGAGATGAATTTATAGCTCAGAGGGTCGGGCTCTAGGTCTATTTCTTAGGACTTCATCCTCCACAGTCCATCACCTTTAAATCCAGCCTCACACGAAGTCTCAGGGCAACAGGCAAAATGTAGATCAGCTCTTTGCCAGAATGTAGAATGAATGGCCTCTAGTCCAGTTTCCAAGAGTCATTTCCTTCTGAAACTCCATGAGCACAGTCTTCACTGTCTGCAATCCTATCCTCATTCCAGTCTTCTGAGCTCCCATCAGAACCACCCATGCCATCTCTACTTACAACACTCTAGGTCTGCCCCAAACTGTATCTCCAAACTTCTCCAAACTCCTCCATTCCAAGTCTTCTGAACCACGTGGTCAGGTTAGTGACTTCAGTGACCCCACTCATGGTACCAATTCCTGTGGTGGTCAACTTTTGTTGCTATGACCAAGGAACAACTTAGAAAAGGAAAAGCTCATTCTGCACTCTTGGTTTCAGAGGTTCAGTTCCTGATGGGCCAATTCCATTGCTCTGGGCTTGGGAGGAGGCAGAATCTGATGATGGAAGGGTGTAGTGGAGGGAAACCGCTCAGCTCCTGGCGGCCAGGAATCGGAGACAGACTGAGGAGTCTGGGACGAGATATAATCTCCAAGGACACACGCCCAGCAACCTTTTTCCTCTAGCCATGCCCACCTGCCAATGGTTACCACCCAGTTAGTCCATTCAGATTAGGATGGCCTGCTTAGGTCACAGCTCATGATCTGATCATGTCATCTCTATGTCATCTCAATATGTCATCTCAATATTCCTATGAACACAGGAGTTCTGAGGGGACATCTCATAGCCAAACCATAACAATGGGGCAGCAAGGGAACAGCCACAGGAGACATGGATCTGGATCCACAGCCTTGGGAGGAGAGGTCCTGTCCACTGCCCTCAGCAGCCCTGAGTCTTGTGCCATCATGGTCACTGTGTGGCCTTGGACAGAGATCTCCATGCCTCTGAGCTGTGGCTTCCCACCTGCTAGGTGGGGTCATGTTGAGCCCACCACGGAGGGCTGCATGTCACAGTATCATCCAAATCTGGAGTCATGGGGCTGGCAGGAGCCCTTGCCCCAACCTGCACCCAGGCTGCTTGAAATCCAAGGGTCTGGATGCCGGAGTCTGGGGAGCCCAGGGGTAACCCAGCTCAGGGCTGCTTCCACAGATGAGGACACTGAACCTGGAGGGGGTGCCCCTGGTCAGGCTGCCATGGTGAAAAGGTAGCCCTGCACGTCAGGCCCTGGCCGGGGGCTCTGTGCCGGGGCTCGCGTGGCCCTGGTTCTGCCTCTGTCTTTTCTGTTCTCTCTCCTGTCTGTCTCTGTGTCATCTGTATGCGGGTTGGCCTCTGGGCAGGAACTTGACACTGTGACCTTGACTCTTGCTTCTCTCCTGCCCCTCCCCTCCTCCCTCTCCAACCCCATAACTTGAGATTTTGTGAGCAGCTCAATGTGAAAAGAGCAGTTTGACGAGTGGGGGTGGGCGGTGGTTGACTGCAGCCGAGCAGCACAGGGGGAGGCCAGGCCTTGGAGGGGGTCAGAAGGGCCTGGAAGACCTGCAAGGGAGCCTGGCTCAGACTCGGCAGGGCAGGGGCCAGGTGAACTTGGCTCCCTCCTTCCCACCCAGGTTCTGACTCTAAGCCAAGACGTGTGACTGCCCATTTGTAAAAATAGACCAGGCCACCATGGCAGACCTCCCGGACATTGGGCCACCTAGTCCCTGGAGAGAGAGCCCAGTGCCCGGCCATGCACTGTAGCAACTGCAGCCCAGAGCAGGCACATGGCTTGCCCAAGGTCACAAAGCAGGTGGGAAGGAGAGCTGCAACCAGGGGACTTGACTCCGAGCAGGTACCCTCCACTACACCTTGGATCCCCCAGGGGCCTTGAGCCTGGGCCAAAGGTGACCCAGCCCTCACCTCTCTAGACCTCCCACTTATTTGGCCCTCTCCACACCTCCGAGGGCTCCCTCAGGCTGGGTGAGGGCTGAGCTGTAATGTCCTCACCTGTAACAGGTAACGTAGCAGCTCACACATGTGCCCAGGCTGTACACACACCGACTCATTCACCTTTACAGCAGCCCCACAAAGCAGGAGCTAGTATTGCACCCATTTCAGAGACAAGGAGACTGAGGCTCAGAGAGGCTAACCAACTTGCCCAAAGTGGCAGAGCCTGAAGCTTGGTGGAGCTGGTATTCCAGGCCAGGCTGTCCGACTCCAAAAAAACCAATAGATGAAAAATGAGTGAAGTTTGTCCCCCAGCACAGTAGGCAGCTGCTGCTGTCACTTAACTCTTGGGCCACTAACGGTCACACAGTCCACCAGTCCCACATCCTCAGAATTCCACAACCAGGGGACCATGGCACTGGGAACCTAAACCTCCCACTCCAACAGAGTGGCCTTCGGGAAGCCACTTCTGTTGCCTTGTTCATCAGAGGGGACTTTACCTGTGTGTCCCAGTTTCTCAAGTGGATCCTCAGGGGGCCCAGGGGATCAGGTTGTGGGTCCAGAGCAGAGGGGAGCCGGGAGGGCACACTTAACACGCTTTCTTTTGGTCAAGACAGGGACATCGTTTTAAAGGTTCAAAGAGCATTTATGAGAGAGCCTGGGGTCCCGGGGTTATCCAGAGCGGCTCTCCTGGAGGGGGTGGGTGGCGCCCCCCACCAGAGGGCATCGGGGTCCAGGCTGCCTCCCAGAGGGCGCACTGGCTGCCCTTGGATGTGGGGTCCTGGCACAGCCACCTGCTGTTGGCAATAACTGTGTTCCCGGAGGCAGCTGCTGCCAGAGAGGGACAGGTGGCGGGGGGGGAGGGGGCAGAAGGGACAACGCGGGCCCCAGGGCTCAGGCTGAGTCATCCCACGGGAGCCAGAGCTGGGCTCCCCCAGCTTGTGAGCAGGGCAGGGAGGGGCTGCCCCCCTGCTTCCCCGCAGCCTACCCTACACCGTCCCTCTGCCCCCTGTGGCCCTGGGGGTCCCAGGCCGGACCCAGCGCCTCCCCTGGGCCCTCTGCCCCTCCCTGTCCTGCAAGACCCACAAGCAAAACTCCTCACCTCGCCTCCTCCTCCCATCCCGGAACCCCAGCCCCAGGACCCTGAAGATCCAGGCCTGAGGAGGGCGGCTGGTCACCTGGAGTCAGACATCGACCCTGTCCCACAGTTTTTGAGCCGGGTGATCTCGGGCAAGTCACTTCCTTAAAACCAAGAGAATCCCACTAGGCTGCAGAGCTCGGGGCTCCCGAGAGGAGCCAAGCCACACGCAGGCCACGGCTGCCTGGGGCTGGAGGTGGCCGGTGGCTCCTGCTGGGGGCCGCTCTGCCTGGGCATGGGGGACACACCCCCGGACTAAGCACCTCAGGGTGCAGACCTGCAATGCGGAGGGCCTGGCACTGTGCTGTCCTCCTGAAGGAGTGGAAACAAGGTGCCTCTTGGGTGGCTGCCAGGGGATGTTTAGGGCTTAAGTTCCAGCCCTGCCGCCACTCCGCTGCCCGCCCCATGACCTGGACAAGGGCCCAGCGTGAGTCATCTTTCACAGGGTGGGGGTGGAGGTTGAGCCACCACACCAGGAAGGGCAGACAAGGAGACCCAGGGGGAGACGGGAGCCTGGTGCCCTTAACCCTCAGGAGGAAGGCCACCAAGCCCAGGTGCCTGGACCAGCAGCCACTGTCAGAGATGGATTCCCAGTTCACTGGCTGTGTGGCCTCAGGCAAGTTACTTAACCTCTCTGGTGGTGGTTTCCTCTTCTAAGGAAAGGGAGGTGACCAGCTCCCAGCCCTTACCTTACGGGGCAGCTGTTAGGTCAGAGTTAACCCACGTGGGCACCTAGAAGAGGGCTCAGTGCATCCCGAGGGTGTGGGACATCTTGCTCTATTACCTGCTGGGAGGGAGGACTGAACAGGAGCTGGGTGAGGGTGGCGAGCCCTGCACCAGCCCTGGCTCTGCCCCCCATAATTACCCTCCACTTTGGCTACAGCTTCCGACTTCACAAACCTGCCCCCTTCCCACCCAGCGTCGCCCATTTCCTGCGCAGGCTCCGGGTCAGCCCGAAGCACCTGCCTCCCCGAGCTCACCTGTTTGACACCTTCACCTGGGCCTTAGTTTCCCAAAGTGTCAAACAAACCTAATGACCTTGGGCCTGTTGTCCCCTGGAGGAGAGGCAGTGTCCTGAGGGCAACCCCAGGACAACCCTTGAGGAGCCCAGGGCTACTCAGCTGTGCAGCGTGGGGACCCCGCCCCGCCCACGCAGCCCACTCTGAACATCTGCAGGAGAACTGGCCTGTGCCTCACACAGCGACGGGCACCCAGGCCTTCAAAACAAGCGGGCAGGTGCCATGCAGGTAAGGGCGGGTGGAGGCTTGGATCCTGATGGTCTCCAACCCTCATGGGCTGTGTGTGGCCGCAGGAGGACTCACCCTCGCGGAAGCCTCAGTTTCTTCCTGTGTCTGAGGCAGTAAGGACACTGCCATGTGAGGTACAGTGTAAGCCCATGCCCCTGATGCCCACGAGCACTTGTCCACCAGGTTTGTTTATTCCTGGAGTGTGGGCACTTTCACTATCCCCATATGTTCAGATGACTTAGCATTGGCACAGAGAGGTTAAGGAACTTTCCCAAGGCCACACAGTGAGACAAATAGAATGTGCACCTGGCCCTGGCTGCCCGAGCCCAAGCCCCGCAGGCCTCACACCGCTCTCAGGGGCCCAGCTTCAGGCAGCAAGCTCCCTCCCACAAAGCCGTGGCACCAGAGCTGGTGCTCCCAGCAGCCCGTCCTGGAGGGTCAGAGGGATTGGGATTTCTGCTGCTGCTTGCGGCTCTGCTCCTGCCCAGCCTGCACCCCGGGGTGCGTCACCTCAGCAGGCCTGCCAGGGAGCTCAGCGATGGCTGGCATCCGAGCCCTCTGTGCCTGGTTGGCACCCTGCAGCCACCTGGTTCCTCTGGAGCCGCTGCACAGAAGCTGTCCCACCCTCCTGTCCATCTGACACCCACAGCAGGGGACAGTGTTCCCAGCAGCAGGACAACAGGCGCCAGCTCTGGGCCATGAGCCACGCCACTCCCGGCCCTGGCGGCCAGGCCGTGGCAGGGAGCACTTCCTGCCCAGAGAGCCGGCCAGGGGCTTTGGGACAGGCCAGGAGCCGCCCGGGCCCCACAGTAGGGCTCACCTGCCCAGCCGCCCCCACGACAGAACCTGCAAATGTCGGACTCCACAGCTACGGCAGCTGTCCAGGCTTCCTGTCCTGAAACGGCCACTGCCGTGGCTCAGGGTCCCTCCCCAGGTGTCAGGGCGCGCCCAGGCTGGGCTGCAGCGGAGGCAGTCCCCTCGCCGCAGGCAGGTGCGGGCTGGCTGTTGGCGGAAGCCTCAGTTCCTGGCCATGGGGACCTCCCCACAGGGCTGCTCCAGCGTCCCCAGACAAGCCAGCTGGCTTCCCCCAGCAGGGACCCTGGAGAGGTCCTTCGTGACCTGCCTCAGGAGCCACACTCGGGCCTGTGGTCACTCTCCTGCTGCTGCCACAGGCCCCTGCTCTGTGGCGGAGGGGGCTGCACAAGGTGCGGCACCAGGAGGCCAGGCTCTCAGGGGACCCTCTGGGAGGCCAGCTGGGCCTGCTGTGCTAGGGACAGAACAGCTTAGATATGGCTGAGTGTGTCCCCAGGGCTTCATGTGTTGGACCCCAGTGTGAGGTATTAAGAGGGTAGGAAGTGAATCCAGCTATGGTGCCCAGAGGCGGGCCTTTGGGAGGTGACAGGATTAGATAAGGTCATCAGGTGGAGCCCTGCGATTGAATCCTGGTGGCTTCATAAGTAGAGGGAGAGCTCTGACAGACACAGATATGTCCTGTCTCTTGCCTGGTGGCACCTCAAAACTCACTAGCAGAAAAGGCCATTGCCAGATGTGGCCCCTCAGCCTTGGACTTCTGCAACTGTGAGCCACAATAAACCTCCTTTCTTTATAAAGTAGCCTGCCAGGCGTTTCATTACAGTCACGCCAAGCAGACAAATACAGATAGTAAGGAGAATCACAGCCTCGCTCTCAAGGCCAAGTATGACTATGGTGTCCGTGAACATGTGCTCATGTGCGTTGGGTAAAAAATGAAGAGAGAGCAGGAAATACCTGGAGCCACACCCTGTGAAGAAACAAGGTGCCCCCACGGTGTGCATCACAGGGAGGCACAGGGAAGGCTCTGCCAGGAAGAGGCCTACAGGGGCCAGGATGGGCAGGCAGGGAGGGGGCGTCCCAGAGGGAACGGAGAGTCCTTGCCCGGAGCTGGCCCGCCAGGCTCCACCGCTGTGCGTCTCTCTGCCTCCAGTTTCCTGGTCACAGTACAGGGTCTTAGGGCTCCAACTCCCTGGGGCTGGGGGGGTGACAGGGGCACTCAGAGTGTAGCCTGAGCTGTGCCTGGCACCAGGGCGCAGCACTGAGCGTCACTAGCTGTGTTCAACAGAGGTGCAGAGGTGTCAGAGACTGGCCTTGCTTGGCTCCGTGGGGCCTAACGTGGACTGAGGCTCCTGAGCGCTCCAGACTCCTGAATGGTGGTCTCGCCTGGCTTAACGCAACCACTCAGTGGGGAGATGGACGGTGGGGAGATGGACGGTGGGGAGATGGACTCATATGCCAAGCGCTAGGACGCCCTGTGGCAGGGGTGGAGCAGGGTGGGAGGATCTGACCTGGGGAGAGGGTGTCAGGGAGGGACACGGGGGCCAGGGAGCGGGTGTCCCCAGGGAGAGAAGGGGAGAGGCCTGTGGGGCAGCTGGCAGCTCATGGCCCTCGGGCAGCAGAGACCTGGGCATCTCTGGGGACACAGGCCTTGACCTGGGTGGGGCCAGGCAAGGGATGGCAGCCCCAGGGCAGCAGGAGAGCCCCAGGGGGCTGGAGGAGCAGAGGACGGGGAGGAGGCTGGCCTCCTGCCTTCCCAGGCCCTGACCTCCTTCCCCTCCTTCCACATCTCCATCCTGATCAGCTCCCTTCCACCCTCTGCCTGACCTCAGATGCAGCTGTCCCCAACCCTAGGCCTTGACAGTGTAAGCACAAGACTGAGGCCCCTTCAGCATCCCTTCCTTAGAGAGTTATTATGTCAATGGAGGCTGCCATTTGTGGAGTACCTACTGTATACCAGGCACCACAAACACACGCGCGCGCGCTCGCACATTGAAACCTCACAATAACCTAGCAAGATTGGTATTAAATCGTCCATTTTTTCTATGAGAATCTTGAAGTTTATTATTTTGCCTAAAGACACACAATAAGAGAGGGTTACAATTTCATCAAATTAGCTAATATAAAAATAATGCTTATTTCAGTTGTTGGCACATAGTAGGCACTCAATAAATGCTAGCCACTCCATTGGTTTGGTTTGGCTTTGAACTGAACCAGGGGTGCTTAACCACTAAGCCACATTCCCAGCCCTTTTTATTTTTTTTAATTTTAAGATAGAGTCTTTCTAAGTTGTTTAGGACCTTGCTAAGTTGCCTCAAACTTGCAGTCCTCCTGCCTCAGCCTCCTGAGCTGCCAGGATTATAGGCAGAACCACTGTGCCCAGCTACTCTACTGTTTTAATCACCAACTAGATCTATCTGGGAGAGTCCTAGCCCTTTGTAGATCCCTCTTATCCTCAGTCTCACTTTCTATGTTTTCAGTTACCCACCTACAACTATGGTCTGAAAATAGTAAGTGGAAAATTCCATAAATAAACAAGTTTGAAATTGCATGTCATTCTGAGTAACATGATGAAATTTCACTGTCATGCTCTGTCCTGCTGAGGGTGTGAATCATCCCTTTACCAATGTATCCACACTGTATACACTACCCTCTCTTTAGCCACTTAGTAAACATCTCAGTGATCAGATTAACTGTCACAGTATTGCAGTGCTGTCCTGAAGTAACCCTTATTTAACTTGATAATACTCCAAAGCACAAGAGTAAAGATACTGGCAATTTTATTATAGTATATTGTTATAACTAATCTACATTATCACTAGATATTATTGTTAATCTCTTACTTTATCCAATTTATAAGTCAAACTTTATCCTAGATATGTATACATTGGAAGAAAACAATATACATGGAGTCTGGCACTATCTACAGTTTCTGGCCTCCACTGGGACTTGTCCCCTGCAGATAAGGAGGTGTGTCTGTACCTGTACAGTTTTTATGGCATGTTGCCTGTTTATCTGCCCCCTGGGCTCTGGTTGCCCTGTGGCCCCTGAGCACAGGTCACATTGTAAGGAGGCACAGAGCTCATTGTCAGAGATGATTTGTTGAATGAATGAACAATAGCTCAAGCTCCTGAGAGTCAGAAACTGTTTCTCAGAATCACTGGATCTCTCCAGCCAAGTTTGTCCCTAAGAATCACAGATTTCTCTGTGGAGGGCCTTGGTCCTCACTGCAGCTGGGCAGCCGTGTCTGCCGCCAGCCTCCCTGGCCCCTCTTTGTAACTGGCCCCTCATCCAGCTCCTACCTGCTCAGTAGTTTTAGCCTAGCAGAGCCTGGACCAGCTCGCCAGCTCCCTGCCAGTGCCCCCAGCCCCTGGGTCTGCTGGGCATGTGTCTCTCCTCTCTGGGCCTTGTTTTCTTCAACCCCAAAATGCGAGCTTCTGATCAGTTTTAGCTCAGCATGGTCAGTGGGCTGCAAGGACCAGCTGTGTCAGGGTCTCTCTGGAGTCTTTGGGTCCCAGAGACATCCTGGGGAACTGGTGTTTCTCCTTAAGGCCACTAGATGGCGCCAGAGGGTCACCCATCTCCTTAGGCCTCGAATTCCAGCTCTGCCAGGAGCCCAGACCACGCCTTCCCTCATTGTCCAGGCCCCTGCGGGAGCCTCTGGCAGAACCTGCAAATGTGAGCTGGATGTCCCAAGCCAGGCCCTGCTCGGAGGGCCCTGTGCCCCCGTTGGGTGAGCCCTGGGTGTGGTGTTGGACCTCTGCAGATATCCAGTCTCTTCTCCCGAGGAGTCGTGGAGACTGAACCAGGCGGGATGCGCAGCACACCTCTGCTGCCTCCTGACACTGGGCAAGCTCAGTGAGCAGCACTATCTGTCCCTAGGGTCCTCAGCGAGCCTTTGCAGTTCAGTGACACGCCTCGGGCTCCTTGGGCAAGAATCTGGGGCAGGATGCCCAGAGCTGGGGTTTGCCTTTGCTGTGTGGCCTTTGGCAAGTAACTTCCTGTCTCTGGTCCTCTGCTTGACCTCAACCAGCTTCCAAAGTCTGGGAGTGCCTTGGAGAAACAAAGCCTTGGGAACCAAGCAGACCTGAGAGTGAACCCTGCTCCTTTCTCTTCCCAGATGTGTGACCCGGGGCCTCTCTGGGCTTAGAGTGGTAATTATCTAATTTGATGTGTGATTATTTGTTCTAACTCTATCTTCTTGGTTCTTTCATAAGCGCCCCGAGGGCCAGGCTCCTGTCTGTAGCTGCCTAGTGAACCCCATCCTCTGCCCGTGTCTGACACCAAGGCCTCATACATGAGCTGGCAGGACCACCTCCCCTATTGGTGCCGTATTCTTTCCCTCAGCAATGTCCCCGTCTTCTCGTCTGTCACCCTTGGCCATTATCTCTCAGTATGGACAAGGAACCTGACGGCCAGAGAAATTGGGCTCTTGCCCAAGGTCACACAGCTACTAGGTGGAGAAGCTGGGATTTGAAACGGCTCCATGAGAGTCATGTTGACAGATTAGCAACTAAGTAAAGAGATGCGCATCGGAAACCCCAACGTCCTCACACCTCCAAGATGCCCGGGAATGTTTGACTGCACACGACACCGGCTACTCTGCCTATGAGATGAAGCTGAGAGTCTTGAGCCAGAGCATCACCCTGGATTGTCTGAGTGGGACCTGGGATCATCACAAGGATCTTTTATTTATTGGCACTGGAGATTGAACCCACTGAGCTACACCCCTACATCCCCAGCCCTTTACAAAATTTTTTAAATTTTGAGACAGGGTCTCAGTAAGTCTCCCCTGCTGGCCTAGAGCTCACTAGCCTCCTGCCTCAGCCTCCTGAGTTGCTGTGATGACATGCCCTGTGCAAGGATCCTTTTAAGAGGAGACTAGGAGTGTCAGAAAAAAAGATGGGACCGTGGAAGCAGAGGGAGAAAAGTCTACATATGGGAGTGACAGCCACATCCGTTCTAGAAAGGCAAGGATGACCCAGCCAGCTGACACCATTAGCCCAGCAAACCCGATTTTGAATTTGGGGGATTTAGAACTGCAGATAATAATTCACGCTTTTTTTTTTTTTTTTTTTTGGTGCTGGAGATTGAACCCAGGGCTGGTGCTTTGCCACAGAGCCACATCTCCAGCCCTTTTTTTTTTTTTTTTTTGGTACCAGGGATTGACTCAGGGGCACTCTACCACTGAGCCGCATCCCCAGCCCTATTTTGTGTTTTATGTAGAGACAGGGTCTCACTGAGTTGCTTAGCGCCTCGCCATTGCTGAGGCTGGCTTTGAACTCAAGATCCTCCTGTCTCAGCCTCCCTAAGTGCTGGGATTACAGGCTTGAGCCACTGTGCCTGGCTTCCAGCCCTTTTTATTTGTTTTCAATTTGAAGATGGGGTCTCACTAAGTTAGTTAGGGTCTCGCTAAGTTGCTGAGGCTGGCCTCAAACTTGCAATCCTCCTGCGTCAGCCTCCCCAGTCCCTGGGACTACAGGCATATGCCACTGCGCTCAGCAAGTGCTTGCTATTTTAACTACCAAGTGTGTAGCCGAGCGCTACAGGGGCCACAGGAAACGCAGATGTGAACGGAAAGTTCCTGGAAGCACCTTCCCAATGCTGCTCTCTTCCCTCCTCCAGCTAGGACAGAATGATGGGGAGAGGGACTTCCGGGACCTCCCAGCTCCACTAGCCCCTTGTACAGCCCCAGAGCCCAGGCCAGAGAGAGAGAGCAGCCTGCCTCCATCTCTCAGGTGGTCCGAGGGCCATCTTCTGAGCAGGTCCCGAGGCTGCTTGATCTGTCCTTCTGGCCTGTAGTGCTGGGCAGCTTGGTGAAGCAGTCTGGTGGGGACCCATTTTCCAGATGAGGAAACCGAGGCCCCGAGTTGCCAGATCTGCAGCCTGCACCCCCAGCGTCAGGGTGTGCACAGGCCTCCAGCCCTCACAGCCGTCTTCTTGGAAAGGCCCTCCCCTCCCCCTCTTGCTCCTCTGTTTATCCCCAGCAGACAGGGGCCAGCGGGGTCTGGGAAAGCCACGCCGCCGAGCACAGTCCAGCTGTGGCAGGGGACGGGAGAGCAGCTCCTTAGTGACCTTCAGCCTGGGAAAACTCTGAGCCCTTCCTGTCCCCGCCTTCCCGCCCCTGCGGTAGCCCCATCCGCACAGCTGGAGAAGTTCCCTGGGGGCAGCGTCCAGTGGGGCCAGGAGTGGGGAGGGGCCCAGACTGGAAAGCCTTGATCTCTCACCCCAACAGTCCCTGGTATGATCCTGGATTACCAGAAGCCGGGCTCTGGGCTTGTCTGAGGACCGCCCTGCCCAGGCTCCTGGTGGGCCCACCCCAGGCAGCTCAGCCCCTCCTGCAAGGGTCCACATCCCCTGCCTCCTTGACCCGCACAGCAGCCCTGCAAAGGCAAGGCCACTGTTGTCCCAGTTTACACATGAAAAAACCAGAGAGAGGAGAGGACTTGCCAAGGTCAAGGTCCTGCCGAGGCCACACTGGACTCTGCTTACCACTCACGAGCTCTCGGGGGAGACTCTGGACCTGACTTTGGCACATTCCAGTCCCGGCTGTGCCGTGGGTCACGGAGCAAACCCCTTCCCTGAGCCCCCACTTGCTCATCTGCAAACTAGGAGATGACACTGGGTCTATCTCACGGGGCGCCTCCCGGAGCAGATGAGCGAGCCCCGCGCCGGGCACTCAGAAGGCCACAAGTGCGCCACGGGGCAGGTCAGAAACTCCCAGCGCAGGGCTGGGGCTGCCATTGAAACAGGCTCTGCAGGAGGTGCGGGAGTGGCCACAGGGTCCCTGCGCAGGAGTAAGCAGGCAAGGTGGGGGCTGCTTGGCATGTCCGGGCAACACCGAAGAGTCGATGTGCCCTGGGTTAGGGTCAGTGGCTCTGCGGTGGCACTCGGAGAAACTTGAGCGGGGTTGGGGTGCGGTGGAGCTGGGAGCCTGGGCGCACCTCAGCACTCACTGGGGTGGCATGGGGCTCTCCTCACTGCCAGCTGAGCGCTCAAGCTTGAGTAGCCGCTCAGGCCCTGGGAGGAGGGGACAGCCCCTGCAGTCACCCTCCCCACCCATCACCCTTCCAGCCCTGCCCTCCTTCCAATGCTCCAGGAAACCTGAGAATCAGAGTGTTTTAAGGTGTCATTAAGGGACCCTCAGGGACTGGCTGCAGCCACACAGGAGGAGAGGGGGCTGGACAGGGGGCTGGGGTGAAGCCCAGGCTCCTCCTCCCAGAGCTGGTCCCCTCGGGCAGAGCCCTTGTGGTGAACAGGATGTTTTGTTCTTCCGGGTCACATCCAGGGAGTCCCCAGGGGTGCGCTCTGGGTGGCCCTTTGCTAAAGGCCTCTCCAGCAGAGGGTCCTTCTCTGCTGTGCTGACACTCAGTGGGCACAGACGGCTCCCGGGACTCGGGCTCCCTCCACGCTCTCGGCCACCCTCCTCCCCTGGTCCTGGCCAGGCCACGTCCCAGGGACTGCCAGCCCACGAGGCCTGTGCCTGCCACCAGCAAGTACGGAGCACCTCCCGAGCTCAGCCTGGTAACAAGAGCCTCCGTGGTCACCGCCGCCAAGTCCAGAACGTTCGCTTTCTGTTTCCCATTGAATCTGCACAACAAACCCTCTCCTTCGACAAATGAGAGGGACAGGGGACAATTTCAAGTGGACAGTTGTCAAATGTCAAACTGCTTAACTCTAAGAGCAACTTTCCAAGGCAGACGCCATCATCATTGTGCAAATGACTCTGTGGTCACCACGAATGAGTGACAGTCAGGACCTGGAGCAGGACCCGCACCAGGACCCGCACCCGGCTGGGAGTCCAGCGCTCCGCCTCTGACCAGCGCTGCTGAGCGCCCGGCACCAAGAGGGCCAATCCCCGGCCCAGGGTAGCTGTCCTGGTGTGACTGTCAGCCACGCAGGTTGTGGCCTCAGTCGGGCCTGTGGGTCCTGGTGGCTCTCACCTGCCGGGACCCCCGGGCTCTCCTTTGGTTCCTTCTTCAGCGTCCTCAGGAAGACCTGCGCACCCAGGAGAGGAGCTGGGCGGGGAGGCTCTGGCCTTGGGCGTGGCTCCGCCCAGCACAGACCCACTTGTGACAGGTCTTAGGTGAAGGGTGCCATGGGTGGGCATGGCCCTGGGGACCTCGCTTCTTGTTGGCTTCAGAGACAAGCAGCTCATGACCAGGAGCAGGGCTCTTGGGAAGAGGAGAGTCGTGGCCACACCACCGGCATGCCTGGGACCTGGGCACGCCCCACCACCCTCTCCTCCAGCTCCCTAGCGGGAACCCATGGGGCAGGGCTGAGCCCAGGTTCCCAGGTGGACTCAGGAGCAGAGACCTGAACTTGTACATGGAATCCTGTGTGCACTCAGGACCTTCCACCCAAAGGTCTTTCAGCAGAGCCGCGAGCAGCCCAGGGCCTTGTTACTCACACAGTAATGATGATTTATCGAGCGCTGCCGGACACTTCATACATCTTATCTCATTTAATCCTCAGTAGACAGGAGGCCAAATAGTGGTTGAGCTCAGGGATTCTGGAGCCCCATTGTCTTGGCTCAAATTCTGCCTTACTATTTCCAAAGCTGTGTGACCTTGGGCAGGTGACTAACCACTCTGTGTCTTAGTTTCCTCAGATCTAAATCAGGATAACAATGGTACCTGCTTCGTGGGGTTACTTGGGGGACTGAACACAGTCACAGAGCTTGTCACCTAGAACCATGCCTGACACTGAGTAATGCTCAATAAATATCATCTGTTAAAGTAGGTGAGGAAATGGAGGCTCAGAGAGGTAAAGGAACTTGTCTGAGGTCAACCAGCAGGAGAGAGCCCAGAGTCTAACCCAGGGGCTCTGGCATTGGAGCCCTTGTGTGGAACAGATTTGCTCAACGTACCTGCTCCAAAGGACCTGACCTGGCTGCACCCCTGCTCCCCATCTGGCATACAGTGGTCTGGATTCCACTCTTGTCTGAGCCAGACAAAGTGGGAGGCTGGTCTGGCCGGTCTCCAAGGTCTACTGCCATTACTGACGCTGGAGGCTTCTCTGTGGGAGTCCCAGCCTTGGGGATGCTGACCCAGCCACAGACATACCTCCAGAGAAGCTCAGGGAGAGCGCCAGAGCAGCGCACGTGCATGCCCTTGAACGTGTGCAGAGCCCTGCCCCCAGCCTCCCACAGGGTGCAGCTCCCAGGGCTCCCGGCACAGCCCCCTGGGGGAGGCGCCCCCGCAGGCTCTGCTCCCTTGGTGCATGTGACAGGAGGGCGGCGTGGGAGGGAGGAGGAGCTGAGCTGCTGCTGAGTGACAGCCTTCCCTCGTCAGGGAGCTGGGCTGCAGTGCCAGGCACCCAGGCCTCTGCACACGCTGGGCCAGCCTCCAGCTTGGTGAGCCCTGAGCCAGCTTCATTCCCTGGGTCTCGCTTTGCTGGTCCATCTAGTGTGGACAATGGCTCGACCCTGGGGACACCTCAGCCTGTGTCGAGGTGACATGGGAAGAACATGCAGGCCCCACCCCCAGCCCCAGGACACGGTCAGTTCCTGCCCAGCCTCCATCCCCTTGGAGGCCAGGAGGAACTCCAGGCTGAGACAGGAAGTGACATCCTTGAGCACCCTTGCAGACCAGGAGCTTAGCAGTGGCAGTGACTGGAGGTCAGAGTGGGCAGGTGAAGAGACAGGTTCCTGACATGGGGACTCTGCTCAGGACAACGTGCTGTGTGACCCTGCAGAGCAGAGTGAACAGCCCCTCACCCATGCCAGGCCTTGGTCTGCCCTTTGATCATGGGTCCCCGCCACCGAGTCCTCTTCTGGCTTTAACAGCCTGTCCCTGGCTAAGGGTCTCAAACCTACAGGGCTGACAGGTGTCTCAGGCAAAGCTGAGGGCTGTGGAGTGGAGCGGGGTCCCTCCCCTCCTGGGTGCCATCTCTCGGTGCTAGGGATACGGCCGTGAACCACACCTATGTGGCTGAGGTTCCAGCAGCGACAGTCAGGCTCCACACACAGGGAGAACAGCCCTACTCTGAAAATGGAAAGCCCAAAATGCTCCAAAATCTGAAGCTTCTTGAGCACTGACCTGAGGTCACATGACTTCACGTGACGGTTGGCAGTCAAGACGCAGACACGTTGAAAGTATGGTATACAGTCCCTTCAGGCTGCGTGTCTAAGGTACACGTGCCCCAAAAATGAAGTTAGACTCTAGATTCGGGTCCCATCCCTGAGACAGCTCATTATGTACCTGCAGATATTCCAAATTCTGAAAAAAATCTGAAATAAATCCAAAGCACTCCTGGTCCCGAGCATTTCAAATAGGGGACCCTCCTGCTGTAACAGGTATTGGTGAACATTGTGGGAAAATGAAATGTGGAGTGATCGAGGGGCCCATGGGCCGGAGGCTCAGGGAGATCCTCTTCCAGGGTAAGATCCTCAAGCAGGTTCCTAAAAGAAGTGAGGTGGGATCCACACTAGGACCCCTGGGCCAAGGGCATCTGGGCAGAGGACAGGGCAGGTGCAGACCCCTTGGCATGTTCAAGAATCTCTCACTGTAGAGTCCAGTGAGTCAGGAGATGAGGCCAGATGAGGAAAGGTGGGGTGCAGGGAGGTGATGCAGAACTTGATAGGGAATCCTGTACTTCCAGGGGCTGGAGAGGAGGAAGCTGCACCCAGGCTTGCCTCACTGAGTCCCCTGTCCCCAAGGACAGCAAGCACTTAGCAGACGGACAGAACACACCTGAAATTCCCAGGCAGTAAGAGTCACCTAGTCCAGCCCTCTCTGTCCACACAGAATGGAGAAGCTAAGGCTCAGAGAGGGGACGCGACCTCCCCCAGCACACAGCCCACCGCACGCCTAGATCCCCAGGTGCACTTCCCACGTTGGCATTCTACGACTGATTTTCAAAATGATGTTTGTGAAAATTAGTCTTGGTAAAGATAGCTAAAAAGGATGGGTTGGGGGTGTTTTTAGCTGCCTGTAAGCTAGATAAAAGGTTCTGTTGTCGCAAACATGCTCTCCTTGTGTATGCTATCAGCAGCCATCAATTTCAAAAATTACCAGCCTCACTCAGGAGAAGCCACAAGTGGCTCTTTGAATCTGTGCCAAGGAGGGCTTTTGGGGTATGCTGGTGACAGTGGCTTATTCACATCAGACTCTCTTCCAACCCTGAGTAGAATAACTTAAATTTCCAGGAACCAGAACCGTGTCGTCTCATCTAGGCAGCCGTGGCAGAGGAGGAACACCATTAACATTTACTAAAGAGAGGGATCTTCCTGAGCGATCTTCCTAAGCACGGAAGCTTACTATCAGGTGACCCTCTGCATGCACAGGTAGGTAGACACACGTGGAAACAGGAAGGGTAAGATTTTTAGGGGAGCGTCACAAGGTAAAAGGACTGCTGAAAAGCTAGCAGAAGAAATCCAAAATTTGAGCTTTTATACTCTGTACATAATGCCAACTCCCCCTCCCAGAGTTGATCCAGTCACTTGAAAGCTAGAAGGAGTCTATTAGTCAGTTTTCATCAAGTTGTGCTGCATAACAAGCAGCCCCTGATCTTTTTCTTGTTGTGATCGCCATTTCTTTCTTGCTCGTATTGCACATCACATCAGCAGCAGGGTGACCAGCTCCTACAGCTCTGGGCCAGGCTGTGGTCAGTTCCAGGGCTGCCCCAGGCATTTCTCGTGCCAGGGTCCAGCCTGAAGGAGTAGCTTTTCTCTTATACGGCACATTCTCATAGCATACAAGTGGGATGGGGCGTGCTTCCTGGAGACAATCACATGGCCACTTAGGCCCATGTTTTGGGAAGAAATAAAGTAATACGGCCAAGCCCACCATCCCTGGGCAGAGCTGGTGATAAATACTTCCTAGGTAACAAGGTGGCTGGCTACCATTGCATATTTTGGAGAATGGCCAAGTCCAGTGGGTTTTAAACCAATCTCACGAGCCTCTATGGCTTTCCAGAGCCTCTCTGAGCCCCTTGGATCACAGTAAATGAGCAGAAGCAGGTTCAAGTGGACCGGGCTCCGAGACTCCCACCTTCAGCACCCCCACCCCCACTTTATCTTCTGGGTTGTCACGGAAGGCTTCAAGTAAAAGCTGCTGTGAAAACGTGTTGCATTAAAAATGAATAAATGAATCATCCCATAGAGCCCCTCACACGACAGGGGAAGATCAAGGCCTCAGAGAGAGAAAGAGATCATGAAGCTGAGCAGTGGCCCGGCAGGGACACCTGACCTGCAGGCGCCTCTTCCTATGGCCGCCTGGGTCAGTAGGCATTGACCCCAACATTGACATTCTAGGGAAGGCACAGAGAAGAAACTTTAAAAACTACATGCAGTGGCCCTCAATATCCACAGGGCATGGGCTCCAGGACCTCCTCCCCACTAATTCCGAAATGCCCTGATGCTGAAATACCTTATATAAACTGGTGTGGTATTTACAGATGACCTCTACACCTCTTCGCACATGCTCCAAGTCCTCACTAGAATACTTCCACTATTTAATACGGTGTAAATGTTACCTTGCAGCTGTCACACGGTATCGCTTAGGGAACGGTAACAAGAAAAAATAACCTGTGTGTTCAGAGCAGACATACGTTTTTTCCCTAATAGTTCCAATCTATGCTGTAGGCAGATGGAGCATATGTATACACAGAGTGTGACAGGCGCTATGACAATTCAGAAACAGGGAAGGGGTAAAGAGTGCCAGAGGGGTTATTTGGGATGGAGCAGCTAAAACAGCCTCCTTGAATAGGTGAGATTGAAGCAAAGATCTGGGCAAAGCAAGAGAGAAAGCCACATGTGTATCTGGAAGCAGAGACAATGGGGAAAGCAGGTGCAAAGGTCCTGAGGTTGCTGGAACCTCCTGAGTTGAAGGCACCGCGAGGTTTGAGCGGGAGTGTGGCACGGATGAGATCAGAGATGCAGCCCAAGTGTAGAGGCCAGGTTTGTGCCTGAGGGAGAGAGGGAGCCTATGGAAGGTTTAGATCAGGGAGAAGATGATCTGCTTGGCATCCTGGGAAGAACCAAGGGCGGAGAGACCCAAGGAGGAGGCTCTTGCCTGTGCCGGCAGGTTGTGGGCGGCTCAGAGACACTGGGGGCTGCTGTCAGCATTTGGCTGGGAAAGTCCCAGCACTGACTCCGCTTCATAGAGACAGACTCTTCTATGGCTCCTCCCCAAGGGCTGGACGCAGCCAGGAAGCTGGTCATGCAGAGCGGGTCCTCCAAGGATCTCACTGGCTGGAATGTCAGGACATGAACGACCCCAGGGCTGGCCTTTCTGGAGAACTGCCCGGATGACAGTACTGGCCCGAGGTTCCAACCACGCTCAGGGCCACGCAGATCCTCTCCCCGCTTCTTTCTTTTCCTCAGTCGCCTTGTCTTTCTTCCTTCGATGAATTAAACGAGGTCTTTGAAGGGCCTTTCCCCTAGTTCACATCTCCCTGTTACCTCGTCTCCGGCAAACCATCGCCTCCCCAGGAAGCCTTCCCAAGTGTCCCCACTTGGATCTCACTTAGGACGCACCCCAGTGGCCTGCAGAGGACTGTGGCCTCTCCCTGTTGCTGCACAGCAGACCACAACAGCCCTGGGACCCCCTCACATGCACCCCACCCAGGGCAGAGGCTGGGGTGAAGCTGCTTCAGGGTTTCTGTTCTGACCTCCCCTTGGGGAGGCTGGCATCTTCCAGCAGGTAAATATCAAGGGCCCAAGGATTTTGTTTTTGTGGAAGGAAAGAAATGTCCAGGTGACATCCTGCGGGTCCCTGGGAACCGGGCTCCTTGGGGGAGGGCAGAAGAAGAGCGGCCGGCGCCAGAGTGGAGAATCCAACATTCTTGGAGGGTCGAGACCAGGGTGACCATCAGGATCTGGCCCAAGCTCTTATGTTTGATAACTGGGGACTGAGGTCTTGGGTGAAGGGGAGTCCCAGACCTAGACCCCCAGCTCAGCTGCTCCCGCTTCCTGAGGTGGACAGCGAGGGACAGTGGCCTGTTGTTGTGGTAAGCCACTATCTCTTAGGACAGCTTGTTATGCAGCGATGGAGGGCTGATAAGATCATCGGCTCCATCCTGCCAAGTGAGGCTTCCCAAGGCCTCTGGCAGCTCCTCAAAATCATACTGATCCCCAAAGACTAGAGATTTGTCCCTGCAGTGGATTTGGAAAAGACTGTCATCTCATGTGGACAAACAAGCTAGTCTCGTGGGACTTTGGAGTTTGGAAGGAGATGATGGAGACACAGCAGGAGCCGTGAGAGGGACAGAGATGGACACAGCCAGGAGGCGGTTGAGAGGACCGGCTTCGGGTGAAGACTCGGGTGGAGGCTGGCCCCTGCTGCCTGCTAGCCTCCTGACTCCGAGCCTCCTCGGGCGGAAGGTCCGCTATGTTTTAGGGTTGACTGACAGGGCTACGTGGGGGACAGTCTGGTCCCCAACCCCCCACACCCCTGCAGCAGCCAGAGGAACTTTCTAAATTGCAAATGTGATCACATCTCTCCTGCGCTTGAAATCGACTAGTACCTGCTGCCACTCAGGTGCAGGAGTCCCCTGGCCTGCGCCATGCTGGGGCCCAGCCCTGCCTGGCCAGCGCCTCCTTCTCTTCAGTGTTAACCACGTAGCTGTCCTTGGGTTGCTTGAAGGTGCCAATGTTGCCTCTAGGCATGGGACCTGCGGGTGGCACAGGCTCCTCCTCCTGTCAAGTCAGCTGGACCTTGCTGTCCCGCTCTGCTCCTCCTGGTTCCCATCACCTCTTTAGTGACAGGGGTGCAAGATACATTGAGATATGTGCCCCCCCCCCCCCCAATCCGCTCCAACTTCAGGAGCTCTGCAGGGACTCGGGACTCAGGCCAAGTATGCCTCACAGGGGCAAAGGCTGGTGGTCCGGCCAAGTATCTAAACCGCCTCTGGAGTTTTCTAAAGATCTGAGGCCTGAGCTTTGGTGGGCCACACCCATAATCCCAGCAACTCAGGAGGCTGAGGCAGGAGGATTGTAAGTTCAGGCCAGCCTGGGCAACTCTGTGGGACCCTGTTGCAAAATAAAAAACGCTAAGGGCTGGGGAATGTGGCTCAGGGGTAGAGCACCCCCGGGTCTACCCCCAGGACCAAAAGAAAAAAGAAAAAAAAAATTGGCTCCTACCCAAAGAGGTCCTGGTCCAGGTGAGGTGTGCAGGACTTCAGAACAAATAAACATTCCCCAGGCCAAGCCTAGGAGGGAGGCCCTGGCAGAATCTCCAACTCAGGGGCCGGGGACTACCTCAGGACCTGGACCACAGGCTGTAAATCATGAGGGCAGCACAGCCTGGCCACGTCCTGCACTCAGCCCTCTCTGCAGTGGCTCATGGAATCCCTGGGACAGTCTTAGAGGAGGGTGGTGTGAGAATCCCCATTTCACAGACAGGAAGACTGAGGCTCAGAGCCATCAAGTAGCTGGCACACACTTAGCCACAGGCAGCAGAGCCAGGATCTGAACCCCAGTAGTGTGGCTCTAGATGGAGGTGCTCGGCCCCTCGGTTGCCAGGGACTGTGGGGGGCGCTTGCTAATTGTCCTCCTAACGATTGCTTTCTCATCTTCAAGGAGTGGACCCCACTGGGGGGTGCTCCTGCACATCTGGGGTCTCGTCCCTTTGCAAAAGGACATCCTCCCACTACCAGCAGGCACCACAGAGCCGGGATCAGACAGGCTCAGCCTGACCCGTTCCGGCTGGGCTACTCAGACCCCGAAAGCCTTCCCCTGGTGACAGGGCCATTGTCAGCCCCTGGAAGAGGCGAGTTGCTATGGAAACCTCGGGACTCCATGGAAGCAGCCGGCGGCTTCAGGGAAAGCTTTCCACGTCTCCACCAGGGGCTCTGCCCAGGCTGCCGAGGGGCTCCAGCCAGGTGGGTCTCCCCTGGCCCCGATGCCAGGTGAACCCCGTGCTCAGCAGCAGCCCGGGCCAGCCCTCCACCCGCTGGCGCCCACAGAGATGCTCTTTGCAGCCCTCCTGTGGGCGGTGCGTCGGCGGGAGGCCTGCCTGACTGACGTGTGGGGTTGAGTCTTTAATTAAAACCCGCCTCGGGTGCCAGTCACAGGAGGAAAGTTCAGGTGTCAGCCGGGGCTGTATCCTGAGTGTCTCTCCATGGGGACGTGTGCCCTGTCTCACAGTGCTTTGCAGACCTCCGTGGTGTGTCCGTCATCTGTCCCAGAGCCCTGTCGGTGTGCAGACCAGGCCACCAGACCACACGCTAGTGGGGCACTGCCCTTTGATGGCCACCAGACGGGTGCTCCTCCACCGCGGGGTCTCATTGCCATCAGTATTGGCTGTTCCAACACGTCCGCGTCTGAGCCTCACCCCGTCCAGTGACACAGACGCTCCGAGGTGGCACCTGGGCCAGGGTGCTGTGCACAAGCTCTGCCCATGCTTCTGGTGTGCTGCCCCAGCCGAGGACACGCCCAGGGGTCCCCTCTGCAAAGACAGGGAAACTGAGGCTCGGACAAGAGAGGGAACCTACCCCAGGCCCCAGGTAGCGAGGAGATCTGAGGCTTTGGAATTGGGTTCCCGGTGTCCCACTGACCATCCTCAGGTACAAATGGCTGAGAAAACAGAAGCCAGTGGTATTGGGGTGCCCAGGGGCAAGGAGGAAGGGGGACAGCTCGATGACGCCCTCCCAGGCTCATCCCAGCCTGGGGTGTGGGCACGTGCAGGAAAGCCAACCTCAGCCTCGCCCTGCCTTCTATAAGTTCCAGAACTTTTCAGTGAAAGAGTAGTCGATGGCCAGAGCGTCGCCTCACCTGGGAGCCCGTGACAAAGATTCAGGTCCATGCCAGGCCCCCTGCACCAGTCTGTACCCCACCTGTCCAGGCAGTCGGCACGCATGTTCAGGTTTGAGAAGCCCCGAGCCAGGGAAGGAAGCTACAGCAGGAGGGTGCTGGCCTTGCCCAGGAAAGTTCTCTGAACCCCTAGCCCCAGTTCTCCACCTGCCAGATGCAGCTAACTGAACCTCACAGTGTCTGAGTTGGAAGGACCAGAGACAGGGAGCAAGCAGACCAAGCACACACAGCAGAGAGGCAAAGGCAAAGGCAGCGCGCAGCTTCCGGTCGAGGACTTCCCACCGGGCGGGAGGTGGGTGCTGCAGACATCCTGAGCCTCCCTGAGGCCTCCCAGTCCTGCTGTGCCGTTTGGCTCCAGCAGACTAGCTGCTAGAAACCGCATTTCCCATCTGTAAAAACTGGGGACTTGGTTTCAGTCCCATGTCTTTACGATCTAAAAAAACAACAAAAGATACCAAAACAAACGTTGGTGCCAAGGAAGAGAAGTCCTCCCAACAAGACGGGATGATGCGTCTCCTTCCTGCTCCCCTCCCCTCACTTGTTCTGGGCAGAGCGTGTTCCTGCCTGGCCTGCCAAGCCGCTGTGTGTGTGTATGTGTGTGTGTGCGAGCATTTGCAGGTCTGTGTGTGTGCACCCATGACTACATGCACATGTGGTGTGCATGGTAGGTGTGCGCTGGATGTTGCGTGCCCGCAGCGCCCCACGTATGAACGCGTTCATGTATGAGCATGCGTGTGAGCCATCCACATGCACTTATATGGCACACACGGCTATGTGTACATGTGTGTTCACATGTGTGCACATGCATGGCCTATGTGTGTTTGTGTGCATGCACATGCATGTGTGGAACTTTAGGGGACTTAAAAGGTGGGACTGAAAGAAGAGAGGGGATTGAAGAATCCAGGAAATCCTTGGCCCTCTGGGGTTTAACGTGCGGCCTTGGAGCAGACCTGTGGCCGGAAGAATCTATCATTTTCCTGGGGGCCAAAACTGCCCGTGTGGAGCTGAGCGAGTGGGGACCTGGCTGACCACCCAGAGACAGGCAGTGTCTTTTTGGAAAATGGTCTCTAAAGAATCCACCCGGCTGTGCTAACAATGGAAAGGGGGGGTGGCTGAGAGTCGATTGGTCCTTAGTCAGAAAAAGAGAGCCAGGGAGTTGGGTGAGAGCACGTGGCCCTGGCTCAGGTCTGTGGCTCCAGGGGACCCCGCGGCTTGCGGCTGTCAGAGGAGAGCAGGGAAGCGGTACCTGGAGGGCCCGGGCTGCACCACAGTTTGGTGAGTACCCGCGGGCTTCTGAGAGCAAGGGACACACTGGTACCATGGAGGTGGCCTGGGCCTATCTGAGTCACCAAGTGTCCAAGAAAGCAGCTTCACTTTCCAGCTGCTCTGGGCTCCCTTTTAGGGCCAGAGTTGGTGGCAGATCTCTATTTCCTGGTGTGTGATTCTTGCGGATCTTGTCTTCTTACGTCAGAGACCTTTAGTAATTGTATCAGAAAAAAAATTAGGGAGAGTTGATGGCAGTCAAAACTATAAATGTGTAAAAATTATTAATAAAAATATTTTAATGGCTCCTATTAAGTGAAATGTTACTTATATTAAAATGATATGGCCAGGTGCCATGGCGCACGCCTGTAATCCCAGCACTTAGGGAGGCTGAGACAGGAGGATCTTAGGTTCAAAGCCAGCCTCAGCAATGGCGAGGCGCTAAGCAACTCAGTGAGACCCTGTCTCTACATAAAACACAAAATAGGGCTGGGGATGTGTCTCAGTGGTCGAGTGCCCCTGAGTTCAATCCCTGGTACCAAAAAAAAAAAAAAAAAAAGATATGATTCCCAACTGCCAGGAAGTACTTCCTGGTAAAATTCTGCAAATCCTGAAGAGGCAGCTAAGCCTGTCACCGCCTCTGAGAAATCTTTCCAACCCGTGTCAGCAAGAATTTCCCTGAATCACAGGGCGTCTGTCCCCACCTTCTGGCCGCAGCACCCGGGGCCCCAGGGCACAGCAGAGCTCTGGCTATTAATGTCACAGGGCTTCTTCCTTTTCAGTCCCTGTGATTTCCATCCCCCAGGCCCCCGGACAGCAGCCACTTCTCTGCGTTTCTCATTTTTGGATGAACTTGAGTCTGGCCTTTTTATTTCAGGTTTAATTTCTTATGAAAACATTAGAAATCTGGGAATGTTCTCTCTTGGGGATCGGCCTCCTGTCCCCAGCAGGCAATGCCCCAGGAAGCTGGTGGCCAGGCCATGGTCCTCCCTCCCTCGTGGTCATCTTCCGTCTCTCCCCAGCCTTTCCCAAAGGCACTTCAGCCAGGTCACATCCAGTGCCTTAAGGATGAGGGCAGGCACCCTGACAGTGGTCTTTCTGGAACTACCACGCTGCGGTCCGAGCGCTGTTTCTCTTTCATTCTCACAACCATGCTGATTAAAAAGCTGCGGAGACCCCAGCGGAGCAGCCCAACCCGTCTCCTGACCTTGGCTCCAGGTCTTCGGTGGGCTTGGCGACACCCGCCAGCCGCTCCTTGGCAGCCTGACCCCGAGGACCTCTGTCCTTCCTGGCCCTCCCTGTCTCCCCTGCCCCAACTCGGGCTTCCTGCCGCCTGGCCTGCGGTCTACCCACTCTGTCCTCTCCCATGGGGTCTCCAGCTGCTCTTCTCACGAACCCCTCTCCGGGGCTCCCGGAACCCACAGGCCCTCGTCCCCGTCGGACTCCTCTCCAGAGCCTCAGATCCGCACATCCGGGCCCCTGGAGGCAGCTGCCCTTGCAGATCCTGTGGGTGCCACAAACGTCACACCCTGGGAAGGTGACTCGGCTCCTCCCACCTTTGGCCCCCCACATGCTTCCAACCAGTACCCTCTCCTCCTGGCATCACGGGGCGCCCACCTTTCACTCCCGCCTAAGGTGACTTCCACACTTGTGGGCCCAGGTTCTCCTTTCCACCCCTCCAACCACCTCCTCCTTGCCCAGCAGCGTGGGGTCTCAGGAGAGGCTGCTTCTCGCCCTCGGCTCCACCCAGAGGAGCACAGCTCCGCCCACCTGCTCGCCCCACCCACCCTGTAGACAGCGGGCTCCCGAAGGCGCGTCCGACCAGCCTGGATTCCTTCACCTTCTCAGCTAAGGAAGACCTCCTGCGTGCCAGGCACTGTGCTCGGCTGGAGGATCTCTGGTTTTCTGCAGTTTCCACTCCAGCAGAAGATATAAAATAAACATAAATCATGAAGCTATGTGGTGATACCTGCTACCAAGAAAGAGAAATTCAGGGAAGGGGTGGGTAGGAGGGAGATCTTACACGGAGAGGTCAGGGGAGGTGGCTCTGAGTAGGCGATATTGAGCAAACATATGAATGAAGTCAGCAAGTGAAGCTGCAGGGTCTCTAGAGAAAGCACATTCCAGGAAGAGAGAAAGAACAGCCAGTGCTAAGGCCCTGGGGCAGCTGGGATTTAGTGTTTCCAGGAGCAGCAGCTGTTCACTTCCTGTGCTCCGGCTGTGCTGAACTCCAACAACCACTCCCTCACTTCTAGTCCCATGCACACACCACTGAAAATCTACTCCCTCGTTCTCCTGGTTAGCCTTTATTGATATCTCAGATTCAACTCCGGCATCCTCTCCTGTGGAAGTCAGTCCAGGACCTCACCCATGCTGGCTGAGAGGCCCCTCCGAGTCCAAGCCACTTATGCAATGTGTGGCTGAGCAGGTCACAGTGACTGCTGGGGGCTGCTTGCTGGTACTTTGTGGAGCGGGATCTGTGTCTGATTGACTCTCGTGACCTGAGAGCCTGACAGGGAGGGGGTTGGTGACTGTTCTGAACATCTGCTACCCAACCACCCACCCCAAATTTAGTGGCGTGTGTGGGTCCTCCCAGCCAGGTATCAGTCTCCCCCCTCGGCCAGCGGAGAGGAGGGGATCCCCGGGAGCCCCCCACACGACGACTGAGAAAGGTAAAGTCGTCCGGCACGCAATTACCACGCCCGAGCCGGAGAGTTCTGTCTCAAGCAGGAACTGATTTATTGAGGAGAGATACAAGCTTATATAGAGGAGGGGGTAGGTGTCTTATTTCTGAGCAAAGAATGCGGAAGCAGGATGCACAGGGACACTTAGATAGGAAAGTATCCATTGTCCATGTCTTGTCCACGAACACGGAAGCAGAGGTCAGCCAATAAGGGCGGGGTGATGGCTCTCCCAGGGCAGC